>JAULBR010090492.1:0-12415 GCA_032355825.1 Melanodrymia aurantiaca
AAATAATATAATTATGGTAAAGTCTACAAGTAATAGAGTACATGGCTATGTTCTAAAGTAAAGTTTGTTTTATTTAACGACGCCACTAGAAACACATCGATGTATAAATCAGCAGTTATTGGATGTCAGACGCATGGCTATATTGGCACATGGTCACAGAGGAAACTTGTTGTCACCACTTCATGGGCTACTCTTACGATAAACAGCAAGGGGTCTTTTATGTGCAGTATCCCATAGACAGGATAGAAGACACCACGTAATTTGATCACTGGCTTGGCAATGTTGTAGTATTTATGTCAAAATAGGCTATATACTCTCTTTTCATCGGGGTGGCATCACCAACACATAAGTCAGCCATCTAAAGATCACCATTTCTTTGTTTGCATTGAAAATAGCAATGTAACAAAATTTCAAAAGCAGTTTAATGGACAATGCCCAAAGGAAACAATAGTAACACTGAAGGCTATTTCAATAGATCAGACTGATTGAGAACATGAACTATTTTATTACAGAATACCAGCTGTACTATTACATCAAGTAGGAAGACAGCCGCTGCTATGACCAGCATTCTACAATATATAGAAGCAGGGCGTAGCTCAGCGGTAGAACAACCACCTGCAGGTCGATGGGTCAGACCTCCTCAGGGGACTCGGTGGGTTATTTCCCGTTCCAACCAGTGACCATGACTGGTCTATCAAAGCGTGTGGTGTATGCTATCCTGTCTGTGGGAAAGTGCACATACAAGATCCCTTGATGTTATTCGAAGAAGAGTAGCCTGTGGCGGCAGCAGGCTCTCTCTGTAAACCAATACAACTGTACATAGTTCTCTCTAACCCACCCACACATAAACTAATTATATGCTTCCAACTCTTTGTGCGACTTCAGGATCGTCAGCTAATGTAAAGACTTGGGAATATATATATATACAAGATAATTGACGATGACCATATGTAATGGTGGGAAAAAGCTCGACATTTTTGCTCCTACCTTTCAGTTCATATCGATCATTCCTGTCAAATTAACTTTAGCTTACTGTCATACCTAAGTATTCGCAGGTATATATCCAACAGGTGTCTCTATATGTAACACAGTGTTTGCTTGTTTCTGCCAGTGTACAATTGTCTAATTTAATAATGAATGATTGATAACGCTATTTTTCACAATGGTGGTCTTCAACATGGCCGGCCAAACTGCATTGTGGGTAATACTTGGCATAACTAAAAAGGGTTTCTTCTGAATTTGTTAACATATATTCAAACCATTATGGAATGACAAGAACACAGAACCTATCACATAGAAGACAATACATGTAATAGATAATTAATGTTGACAATAACATGTCACCATCTTCAGGTAATTTATCATTAATCAGGTGTTTTATAGATTTTTAATAAACACTAAAATCCTGAATTTAGCAATAAACATATGTTGTGTATACGACCAGCAAAGAGTTATTTTTATCTACAAAGGGAAATAACTCTAAAAAAGATCTATAATATCTGTCAAAAACCAAATTGTCAGAACTCACCTTCTCTGTCGTGGGCAGACAGTCGAGGCAGCTGGACTGTGTGACAACGACAGACGTGTTTGAACCTTAATTGGATATAAGCACGTAAATAAGTTATAACTAACTCACCTGGAAATAGTAGCCCATCGGTTATCAAGCCACCGTTGGTGAAGTTGGGTGATGACAGGATGGGAGACTGTATTGCGGGCACCGGGATCGAGGGAATCGTCAAGCCGTTCAGATTGTTCTTCATCGAGTTCTCCTCCAAACCCGTCTGAGCTGCCACTTCCTTCCATAACTGCTGAATCTCCCCATGAGACATCATACCTGAAGGATACGACAACAAACCCTGAAGATACAAGCCGTACGACATGGGGTTCAAGGGAGACAACCCAAACGGGTTCAGCGTCATAAGGGAGCTGCACATGTTGCCCTGATCGGGAGTCTTTCTCTTCGTCCTGTGCCAGTCGGAATTAATGACCGTTCTTTTGTCCTGCTGTATAATATACTTCAGATAGGCCCTCCTTTCTGCTTCCGTACCACCATAAACACTGTCACCTAACAATGTGCCATCAGGCACCGGTGTATTTTTCAAACCCTGGCCTCTTTTAGTGTTCTGCATTTTCATGAGTACAGTGTATAACATGCATGAGACCATAAACAAGATGGCATCCAGCCAGACCCAACTGTGTAAACAAGAGGAGCCCTGACATTTGCGTAAACAAATCAATTATAAATAGTCAGCTGGTGGAAGCCAGCTATACAAAAAGATATAAACAAGCTCAGAAAGCTTTTATCAATCCTGCTGACAAAGTACGCCCCAAACAATCAGGCTGCCAGAGCTTTTAATAGATCTACCCAGCTGTACACAGAGCAATTGCTAAATAACACCCAATATGTCTTTGATATTTCTGTTGACATTGTTTAAAGTGTGTGATACTGCAGTCCTGTGTTCACAATCACAAGTATCGGGCTGCTGTTGTCATACAGGCTGAATCACTGAGATGTAATAACAGGCTAGAGGATAGATACAGATAAGGGCGCTGCATATGGGAAAATGTAGGAAACGAGGAAGAAATCCTTTGTCTGCTTGTTTGTGTTTTTCTCCCACTCATTTTGATTTTTTGTAAATAATATATGTTATGTAAACATGGTCAAACTGTTGGTGATACTTCCTGCTGGAATAACAACAAAGACTGACATACAGGGGCACAGCTGTGACAATAAAAACTGATAACAATGGGTTCTGGTGGATGTCAACAACAACATACAAACTAACATTATTTAAATGCATTTTCAAAACCTATCCAATCCAATCATAACGGCTTTAATATTTAAAATATTGCAATTTCATAGTAAGCATGGTATAATCTGTAATATGATTGGTTAATAAACATTGTCGATTGGCAATCAATACTGTCATATTTGGAGATTTAATCACTGTAAACAGTAATACACCAGCAGGGCACAGTCAAGGGGGTGCTATGGGGGTTGCAAAATTCCTGAGATTCAAAAGCTCTTTTTTACATTGTTTATTTCAAGGTTTTGTTGCATTTATACAGTTGTATACTAACAGGGTATAATCTGGACCATTTTTCTAAGGTTCCTTTTTGGAAATTTGAAGGAAAAATAGCACATTTGACAGAAAAACTGGAATTTTATTTCTTGTTTTTGTTTGTTTGTTAGTGGAAGTCAACATTAGGAGACTTATATGAGTTATTTTCCCTTTAAAAGAGTAATAGTTTCTTTTTTCGCAGTATATAGAAAAAAATTCATTTTTTTTATACAGTACATGTAACTATGTCAAATTAAAAAAGAAATAATAATAATAAGTTGGGGTGGGGGCAATATTTGTTTTCAAAATGGGAAATCTTTTTTTAAATTGAGAATTTGGAATAGGGCCGGTAACCAGTAAAAAATTGTATGGTAAATTAAACCTTGACTAATCTGACTTGAGTATACCATAGTCTATTAAATATGATACTTCTATAAATATAGTTATATGAACCTATTATGCCATTATGTTGCATTAGGGCGAACAAATTTGGTAGGATTATCTAAATGTTTTGTTATTAAAACATGACTGTTACATTTATATGCTTTACTTTTAATGCTTTTAACACATCTACATTGAGCTGAATAATTTATTTACATCCAACATATAACATGTACTACCTGGTATGTGTAGTTTGTAACACAATGATTTAAATTACCCTTACTGTCTACACATTACATTGATTTAGGGGTAATAATAAAACAAATTTTCAACCAATTATTGTATTATTATTTCTATTCAAGTGCAGTAATTTAGGCACATGTATTTTGAACACAGCGATTAACCTAAAAAAAATTGGTGCAAACTAAAGTCATGACATGGTTGTCTCCATGTATTTTTAATAAAATGGTAACAGAATTTTGTGCGATTTTTTTACATTTTTATACATGTATTATTTATGTTAAGTCAAAATTTGTTAAGCCAATGTTGCAAAAAAATGTCTTAGTCATCAGAAGTCATGGTGGCCATCTTAGATATTAAATAGGCCTGAAAAATAAACCTATCAACACTAATGCACATACATGTAATATATAATAACTTGACAATATAAAACTCTTTAGTTAACAAGAACCAATAGCCGCCATCTTGCATTATGATGCCAGCCATTAATATATGTCCAGGATACCAATATTTATTGACAATAACATGGTCCAGTTGATTTAAATTAATAGACTATGTATTTATTTATTGTTGTAGGAATGTATCATATATTATATTAAATGTATGCACTTTACTTCATACCATAATTATAAATGTTTGAAATACTCTGTGGCTTGTTATTTATTTTCTGTCCCACATCATTTCTCATTGACACGACAGCCTGTGGCAGTGGGCGAAAATCCATGAAGATCCATGACAAGACATGGGGGCAAGAAATGCTAACAACAGACAGACATATTTGATTTGCGGGTCGCAGAAGGTCTTGCAAGAACATAAAGGGATTTCGACATGTGCATCTCCCTGTGTTTGTTCAGAATGAAAATCAAACAAGCCTATACCGAATCTGATTGAATTTTCCCCTCTCCTGCCTGCCTATATTTGACTCCAGTTGAGTAATTCTAAATATTGGTATTTTGGCCAAACTAAAACATATTTCCCTTGTCAATACAACGGGGCTCATATTTATCGCCAGTTAATTTCGTTGGGCTGTGCTGGAATGATTTTTAGTGATGGTAAACAAAGCATTGAGCTGGAGGAAAGCGGTTGACATTTCTGCCAATAAACCCTAAATAAACTTTGCCGCAGACTCTCCTCCACTTTAATTCCTTCAGTTTCATTCACGCACTGACTTGGGTAAGCAACAGAAAATAGCGCGATGGTGACAGCATTACCAGTAAATTAACTTCTGCTTTTGATCCAGCCTTATTTATTTTGTGGTCAGTGTTTACACCACTGTGCATGAAGATCATCTAATTCGCTGGTCGATGACAAGAATTATTCACAGAATTTACGAGGCAGCATCTTTATTTTGAACGTTTCGCTTTGAAGCGTTTGAGCTATTTTTGAATACAATTGCAAGCGTTGAGAACTAAAGCCCAACGGCCACAGTCACAATTAACAGGTCCAACAAAAACAAACAAATAATCACGTTCTGTTCCGACCAATAACCTCCATTGGTATGCAGGTAATTAAAGTTCTGTTTGCTTAATATTGAACTTTCTACAATGGTGTTTCTCACTCAAATTGGAATTGTTTCATTGTGTGTATGTCAACAAGAAGAATTGCTCACTAAAGTGGTCTGGTCTGATGACATCATTACCTTGGTTTTTGTCCTGAAGCTTGATGTACATCAATTATCACCCACCCCCACATTATGACCCTACAAAACATGTCTGATGATCTATTTTTCGTCATAGCCATCTCTCACCACGACCAATGAAAACATGTTTTATCGGTCACATGTATAATAAGCATACGCATAATGATTGTAATTAAGTATTCTTTTCTGGAGAGTGCAAGGAATTGCATTTTTTTAGAGAAAAGTTGAATAATGGACCTCCTTTGGTGTTTTTAAGATGTATGAGCCTCATGTAGTGTTTTCCCTAGGCAATTTTAGCATGGCGTGGCACCATGCCTTGATATATCTGCACCATCCTGCCCAAAAGTATGACCATGCTGCCCACAGAGCAACACATGCCTTGCCCCAATAATTTTATAAATTATCTTTGTAAAACTGCAGAAAAATTAATTTTATTAAAATATTTCCCAACCCCACAATTAAACACCATAATTAAACTTATTTAATCAATTTAAATAATAATTGTGCGCTTAAATTTCTTTTACGAAAATAACCTGCCTTGAAAATGATCAGAAGTCAACAGAATGCCTCGATATAGTTCAATTTACCATGCCCAACCTCAATCCTAGGGGAAACACTACTCATGCCTCATGTATGTACTACACTCATACAGTGTATCCCCATTGCTTAAAAACGTATCTAACTCACTTCTGCTCGCTCGTTAAGATACGTTTTGAAACAATTCTGTGCCACGTGTATTATTCTCTGTATATCAATTTTTAAAAGATTGTTTACGCTCAAGTCATACCATGACTACAAATACATACGTACAAGTAAGCAATCAATCTATTTAACGGTTTGCATCAATTACTTAGAGCACTTATTCATTGTGACAAAACTATATGATTAACAGAACAGACAACTAGATCAATACAAATTGCTATCAGATTTATTGATATAATACATATAGACATTCCCATAGATTCGCACAACATAAAGTAGAAGGGATCTGCTTGGATTATATAGAGTATAGCTGTAACAACATTGTTCTATTGAGCGAGGTCACAATTTCTGTCTTATATAGGCTTTTGCCTGTTGGCCAATCCCAAACCGCTTATATGACGCAATGAATATTGTTTAAACTAATTTCTGTCTTCTGATATTCCCAGATAAAACTGCAAATTACCCTAAGATAGTTTATTGTCAGCCATCACATCTTAAGAAAAGTGTGTTCTTTTTTTAACATCCATTGCATTCAGATCTATCACAAAGGAAGGAATATGCAATTTTTTCAGTTTTTTCTAAAAACAATTATCGAAAAATCAATGTTGTTCATGATTTTAGAACAAATATAAAATGTCCTAACTTTTCTATGTGCCACATGTACACGTACATGTAGTCAGTGCAAATTGTGAGGAAGTTGAAATGATAATATGTTCAACCAATCAATCTAGGTAATTATCTACTTGTGCTTTCAAAGGTCATGTGATCTGCCAGTGTACACGGCACTTTTCGAGTGTATAAATCTGATTGCTAGTGAGTTGTCCTTGGCCTATTTGACCATTTCATTAGGTAAGCTTTGATTACATTTTTGAGTTGTTTTTATTGTTCTCAATATTGAGGTCACTATTGTAGGTCACGATCAGCTCTGAAAAACAGAAATAATCAGATAACCCACACCGTTAGATAGCCCACAGAGGGTATTAAATTATTTTGAGATGATTTTTAAACAGTTTAGCCCACGGCCAATACGCACGAAATAATGGTACATATGGAAAACAATCGTATATAGTCGTTCTGCATGAACGATGTGTTTCAGTGCCCCACAATAATAACTAACTATTAACAGAAAATGTATAGACAGTCAAACATGCTTGAGCGGCCATACATTGTATGTATTATTAAGCAGCCACCTGTCTTAAACACCTGCTTTAAAGGGGTCACCATAATACTCTTCCAAATCATCAATTATAGTGCTTTATGACCTGTATCAACCAGCCACCTGTCTTAAGAGGTCCCTTTTTTACTACTCCCTTAAGTGACCGCTTAAAGACAGGTTTGACTATAAAAGCAAAACAAAACGAAGCGTATTATTTCCGTGTTCCTGTATCCATTCTTTAATGCACAGATTAACACGTTTAAAGAGCCGGTGTTCTTTTCTTGCCCAACATGAGCCGAGTGTACAAAGACAAGGCTTTACAATCCTAAACCTGGCCTAAACAAACACCGGTAAGATCCTTGTGTTAGGAAGTTCTTAAAGGCAAACCTGCGTCGTGCTGCCGCCATGGCCGTGTCAAATATTGCCTCGCGAGTAACAGGTACAGTAATGCACTCGTACGGGTCAGACGCCATTCCAGTGCCACCAGTCGACACATACCGAGTCTAGCCACAGTCAACAAATCTCCGATACTGTTATTTATACATAAATACTAATTGGTACGCAATGGTTTAAGATATATACGGAGAAGTCGTTTCTTTGTCGACGAGCTCACCGGTGTTTGTACAAATTGTAGTCAGCGTATGTCAAGTGTGCTTTACATGCATCAAAAACGTCCTGTGAATATTTTAATTATGCATATAATGATATACACACGTTTATGAAATATCTTTTCTTTGTTAGAAATTAATAACTGTGACATGTATGGTATTTTAACATGAACAGCTCAAGCATTAGGACATCTACAAGTATTTTACAAACAAAAGATCAAACTAAAACATGCTCTCCAGGGTATAATATATACAATTTTTCTAACAAAAATTATTTTGAATTTTTATCATTTATCATTTTATCAAAATTCAAATATATATTTTTATATTTTTTTTATTTGTTTATTAAAGGTAGGTTATGAAAAACCATTACAATGGCCAAAGGGTATTGTGTATTTTTCATTTAAACAGCCAAATATGTTTAATAAAAAAAAAAAATTAAATTGGGAAACATTTGGCATGCATAAAGCTTTTTAATAAAGTTAGCCATCTATAGACGAAAAAAGTCAGTGTTTTTTTCTTCTTTAATAACATAATGGTAGATCTACATGTAACAAGAGGCTGAGGAAACTTACATATATTTGGTGCTAAATCCCAAAACAGATTCCTTTAAGTTTTAACAAAAATATTTGTAGAAATGGATTCACACACATAATCTAAAGAATGAAAGAAACACTGAATCACAACAATACCAATGCTCCATATATAATGAAACCAAGATCTTCATAAAATGAAAAAAACACTTATATGAGCACAAGTGGGATTCGAACCTACTGCACAGATTCGCATGGCACTTGACAGTCCAACAACAAAACCAATCGACCAAACAAGTAGTATTCGGACATGACACCAACAAAAAAGAGTGACAACACCAGGCCTGTGAAAATTGAAAATTTACGGAACCTATTTATGGGTTACGCCAAAATATTTTGCGTAACCTGTTTCATTTGGCGTAACCCATTACAAAATATGTTGCTAAATATGTAGTGACAATATAAGCAGTAGCTAGGTATAATTATCATGTTGTAGTAATATGTGTTTTTTGAACAACATAGACTGTTTATAAATAAGGGACTGATAAAACAAATAATAATTTCACAAAAAAAAAACCATTTTATTTTTATTTATTTTTTTGCGGGAACGAAAAATGGGTTACGCAAAACAACAATTGTGCGAACCAAACGATCGTCCGCGCAATTTTCGCAGGCCTGCAACACAGAAGAAGATTGTACTCACTTTGAGGTAGGCCTCCAAACGGCTGCACTAGACACGCCAACAGATACTGCCGTTGTTGCAGTTGTATCTGTTGTATCTGCTGGATTAGCTGTTGTTGCTGTAGTGCAAGCTGCTGAAGTTGCTGTTGCGTCTGCTTGCTGTTCTTCGTCTTCTCCTGCTGTTGCTGCTGCTGCTGTATGATCTGTGACTGCTGTAGGACGTTCAGCTGCAGTTGCTCGTTCAGCTGATGTAGGACGTTTTCATGCAACTTCTGCTGTTGCTGCTGTGTAAAGGAAAGTAGAAAAAAATATACAAAACTGTCTAAGGCCCATGCTTATACCGGGTATTATAAACCTGTACGATAAAAATTGGTTTGTTTAACATCATTGGAACACCTTCATTATTAATTGATATTGACACTTGGTCACAGAGGAAACCTGATGCCACCACATAGGCTACTCTTACCGAATAACAGCAAGGAATCTTTTTTATTCACTTTCCAACAGGATAGCACAAACCATGGCCTTTGATGAACCAGTCATGGATCACTGGTTGGAATGGGAAATAACCCAACAGGTCCACTGAGTAAGATCGATCCTTCGCCCCATCGATCCTCAAGGGGACTCCCTCGCTAAATTATGCTCCCACTCCATTATAATATAAAACCACAACCAGACTCCATCAGTCGTACTAACCTGATGTTGCACCATCAAACTCTGTTGCTGTTGCATCATCTGCTGCAGTTGCTGTGGCGACACAAGTTGCTGCTGTAGCAGTTGCTGGACCTGCTGCGGCGACAGTCCGTGCTGAGCGGCCATCATGAGCAGTGGTTGTTGGGATTGATTTGGCACCTGCTGATGTTGCTGCGATGGCGACGTCTGCTGTGTTGGCGTGTCTAGTGACGACGACTTCAACTTCCTCTTTGCAGCTCCAGCTACTGCAATGGCGGCAGCCTTACTTGATGTAGAACCCTGAGATGGCGGTGGCGTCTGCAAATATCACAAAAGTATATACATGTAGAAATATATAGAGTAGAATGTCGTTGGCTCCAAAACGGAAGGGTCGAATACATGGTAACACTAGAACCAAGATCGAAGTCCCGAATTAAACTCTTATATTAAGTTGTTGATGCTTGGGTCGAACAGTTTCTGGTGCACCGACGGTGTTCGAGCCAACGGGATTCAACTATATATTCAAATTGAGAGGTTGATTCTACACTCAATGCAATGCTAAATGGTGCATGTTTGGGTTGTTGTTTTGGCATGATGTCGGAACCTGTGAACCAGCAGGACGCAGCAATGAACCTCGCTACATATATATTAAGCTTCTTTTTTTAAAAGTTGTTTGTTTAACGACACTACAGGAACATATTGATTATTAATCAGTTGTTATTAATGTCAAACGCACGGTTATATCGACACTTGGTCGTGCTGAGGAAACCCGCTGCCACGACATAGGCTACTCTTCTTCGAATAACAGCAAGATATCTTTTATATGCACTTTCCCAGATAGGATAGCACACACCATGGACTTTGATGGACCAGTTGTGGATCACTGGTTGGAACAGGACATAACCAAACAGGTCCACTGAGGAGGATCAATCCATCGACATATCGATCCTCAGGCAGACGCCTCTGCACTGAGCTACACCCAATTCCTAGCATTTATTTCCACCCACATATGAATGCATGTATTTGTAAGTAAATATATATTCGTAAATTGAGCAATTACTTGATCCACCCACATACAATACATACATGTACATTATGTACCTGTAAATAAATATATTATTATAGCACTTAGCAATTACTTTATCCACAACAATTCGTGGGTTAAAATGTTTATTTGTTGTCAAGATTATTTAATTGAATTTGCGACAGCTATGTGTAAAACATATATTTACCTCTTGTTGCTTTAAGCAAACTTGTGTACAACAATTGACCATTTCATGAAATACATTTATACCTGTATAACTAATAAATATTTTCATTGGTTATGATCAATTGATCAATTCCAACTAACAAAAGAAACCAGATCAATCAACATGAACTTAGTAAGCGCCAAGCGGGGCATAGCTCAGCGGTAGATCGTCTGCCTGCAGCTTGATGGGTCGAAGGATCGATCCTCCTCAGGAGACCTGTTGGGTTATTTCCCATTCAACTCAAGTGATCCATGACTAGCCTATTAAAGGCTGTGGTGTGATTAATAATCAATGTGTTGCAGACCGTCTGACGTGTTAAACAAACAAACGTTTTTAATAAACTCCTCGTATCATAGAGAACCCGCTGAGTGAAGATGGTAAAGAAGTAACAATTTCAACTTCTTGCAATGTAACTTAAAGAGAATCATTAGCCATTTTGGCATAAAAAGCTTGATCACCTGGTGATGAAGTGAAGCAGATTACAGGGTTCGAAATACAAAAAATGTCAAGGTATCCATGTTGGATACTAGCATATAAAATCTGGTATCCAAACTCAATATCTGGTATCCAAATTTTAAAAAAAAGAAAAAACTACATCATGTCAAATAGAGTGCACGTTATTAGCGGGAAAAACCCAACGAACTCAGCATATTCCGGTTTCGAATATTTTCATGATGACCCGACTTCATGATTTCAGATATTATAATCAGCCAACATGTTTTGAATTCTATCATGGGTACACAGCTACGATTTATAAGTGGCTGAAATGTTAAGTTTGCCATAGTCAAGTAAATTCTGTAAACATAATAATAAATTTTACGGTTCTTGGAATGTGGTATCCAAATTTAGAAAGTGGTATCCCCGGGGTACCACCTATTTCAAACCCTGGGTTAAAAATACGCAAGTTCATTTCAGATCCAGCAGAATTGAAACGCTTGGCACCAAAGTCATTAACTAAGGGTCTTTAAACTTGACTATGATTGAGCTTTCAAAAATGAGTACCTATTGTCATTACACTCTGGAGGTAAATAGGCAAAAACACAGTCACAAATTATATGTACTTCAAATGCAACTCCATATACCAACATTGCGAAATTTTCAGTCAGTTAGAACCTCGTATGAAAATAACACAACTTACTTGTACCTTGTCCTTCGATTCAACAAAGACCGCAACTGACAAAATCTTAGGTACTTGTTTGTCAATTTTGCAGCAGAGTGAATGTAAAATAATCACTCATTGTTAGGTTACCAGGTAGTTTTAGGATCTAAAACACAGTGTTTTGATGTTGACAGTGTTTGTATGAACATGACAAACAATACTTGGCCTGTATAAATGTTTACAAAATGCTACATCCAAACACACTATCAGTTGCAAACAAACATGGCTCTTAGCCAATCAAACACGGCATATGTGAAGCAAAACATTAAACTGCTCGTAGTAATAAATCACAAATATAAAACCACCAATGAATTAATATTATATTATATTAT
>JAULBR010090503.1:0-12413 GCA_032355825.1 Melanodrymia aurantiaca
CTGACGTCCAATAACCACTGATTTATAATCGATGTGTTTCTAGTGGCGTCGTTAAATAAAACAAACTTTACTTTACTAATGCTTATAGGTAATATCTCCCTTTATGGATCAGGCTATTCGTTTCATTCCATAAAGTCTATTTTTATTACGATGGTATACCGAACTTCTGTTTCTTCTATACACCGACTCCAACGCTATTGAGTGTGGGTATACTTGTATACACCTCTTACGTCTACCATCATCCCACTACTGGTATAACAGAGGCCGTGGTATGTACTGTCATGTCTGTGGAAAGATATAAAAGATCTCTTGCTACTTATCAAATAGGAGTATTGGGTGTTATCTTTTATACTTACACTATCTTCTGTCGTGGATAGGATTGCGTTTCCATAATAGACGTACTTGAACCTCAAATGGATGTAAGCACGTAAATAAGTCTTAATTAACTATTATTCTAACCAATGTCTTACACTTTTCAATACATTGTAAAATATTTGTAATGTAAAATGCTGGCTTTCCAGAGTTTAAAAGTAACAATAATAGTATAAATTGTATTTATGATATTTTAAAAGTTACAATATTATAATTATTTGTATGTACATGTATGATATAAATCAAATTTTACTTAAATAGCATCTTTTTTTGCTACACAACGTGCATGCAATATAAAGCTCCTTGAGAAATCATTGATTTATATGCCTACTTCTTGTGTCATGTCTTATTTCCGTTCTAGATATCAATCAAAGAGATGACAAAACAGATTCACTCTGTTTTTCAAGCAGTCGTATGATCCTCCCTAATCTCCAGAGCACTCTTCTAACAATTATTCATCGGTGCTTCCAGCGAGTGACATCACAATGCGGCTTCTATGACAAGATTAATAACATGGCTGCCATTAGCGACACCACAGAAATGTTTTTATATTTTTCTGTGCTGCACTGTGTGACACTATTTTGTTTCTTAATCAAGTGCACGTGAGATATATAATACAAAAACCTTCTTCACACGTCAGATCAATTATACCACGATGGCTTCTATACGGGTTAGGTTTAATTCGTCTGCTAAAAATTGATAGGCCAATGTTGTCGATATAAATATTTTAACAAGTTCTGAAAGGTGATCTGGTGGAGACGTTTATTTCAGTGTCTTGGTCTAGCACTCGACTGTCTTGGTATAGCACTCAGGTGTCTTGCTTTAGTACTCAACTGTGGTTCGGGGGTGGGCCGCAGTGGACAAGGAGTGTTATATGACAAAAGCATTGAGATAAAAAATTAATGATAATCGTGTTGTATCTAACAGTAATAAAAAGAAGCAACTCGGTGTAGGGCCTAATTAAAATACATCGATCCATCATAGAATAGAACCCTACCTCCATTCTATTGTCCTTGGCGCATCTTACACAGTGTAATTACCAGGTGCTAGAGCAGATACAATGTTGTTCAACATAATTATTATTTAAAGATAAATTCACTCTTCGAATGCAAATGTTGAAGCGATACCCGTATTGTATAGCTTATTGTATAGATGTCGGTGTCGTTTTGAACTTTTAAAGACGAACTGCCGGATTTTTAGACGGATGGCACCCTATTTGTAGCATATTTCTGGCTAAAAGAACATAGGTCCGATAGCGTTATACAATGTTTTAGATCTATATTCGCCACAGACTTCTATTCCTATTTTTTATCTTTTTATTAATAGAACATTTCAAATGTACATTTAGTATATAACACAATTTGTGTAAACAAATTTTAAAACAAAACCACAAACACATACCACGGAGACAAATACTAGCATGTAGTTAGTTATAACTTATTTAAATGCGTATATCCAATTAAGGTTCAAGCACGTATATCATGGGCACACAGCCCAGTTGTCTCTAATGTCTGCCCAGGGGCGGTATTTATCAAACAACTTAAATTGAATAAGGTAAGACAACAACATACGCTTAAGCTTTTGTAGAATTCTTAAGACACCCCAGGAGGAAACTTATGACTTAAGTCAAAAACGTCCAAAACTTATTTCTAGGAGTTGTTTTTTTCTCAGAACTGAAGTCACAATCATAGAGACTTAAGTTTTTTCTTTGACTTTAGTCTTTTTTCTGACTTAAGTCGCTTGATAAATACCGCTCGTGGACAGATAAGTTGTGAGAGAAACTGTTTCATATTATACATGCAGCCAGTGTTGGGAATGTGGTCTATAGTATATCCCATACATACTCAATCAAGCTTCCTCGAGACGGTGGGGATAGAGACGGAATATCTGAGATTCACTCGCACGGTAAGTACTCTCACGAGAGCTGGGTCCACAAGATAAAATGGATACACAAAGAGATCTGGCGACAGAAATGAAGAAAACCTACCTTTCATTGCACTAGCCGCCACGATTCTTGTCTGTCAAAATATACGAATTATTCTCTTGAGTTATATAAGATACTTAAGAGAATAATTCGTATATCTAAAATCCGTTAGAATTATATAAGATATATTGTTTTTGATGCAGAACAACACATCAGTGTATATAACATATTAATAATAAATAACGACAACACAAAAATTTATCCAGAGTTTACGACGTATGATACGGTTTTAATAATTGCCTAAAACAAATAACTACGTAAATCACTAATCTTCCACACATGAGATGATGTCCTAAAGTTTTAGCGAAGACATTTCAGGTTCCTGTTTCTCATTACATTAGATTATCGAAATATTCCCTGAATCTATATAGTTTGAGATTTGAAAACTAAAAATAGTCAAAAACTAGTTTTATCTGCAATGACAATTCAAAATATTTCCAAGTAAATTAGCCTATATAATGAATAACGATTTCCTGCGATACAATAGACTGAGATCCTAGTGTGAACGCCAATGAGACAGTGATGACAGTGCAAGCGTAAAGAGGCAATCATTTAGTGCTTTGTACCAGTCTACACAGCTGTTCGGATTGACACCCAACGACGGCGAGATTGACATGTCATAGCTCTGTAGCACCTAATAAAAGAAATATTTTTCTCTTTCTCGTCACGCGAAGATAATTAATGTTCAAACTAGGACAGACGTAATGAGAAATACGAAATCAATGGACACCACTATTAGGTGGAGTGAAATATCATCACCAGGGTAACCTCAGTCTTGTGAACACTCTGCCCAAGCAGCCTGGGGCCATATAGCTTAATATAGTATAGGAATGATCGCTTATTTGAAATGAATATGAGTGGTGTGTGTAAGTGACATGTCTTAACACAGAGTCTAATAACACTAAAACGGTGTAGACACCACTAGCATAACCATTATTTTATCATCATCATCGTCATCATCATCATCATCATCATCATCATCATATTCTTTAATTATCACATTCTTTAATTATCATCATCATCATCATAATAATATTCTTTAATTATCACATTCTTTAATTATCATCATCATCATCATCATATTCTTTAATTATCACATTCTTTAATTATCATCATCATCATCATCATCATCATCATCATCATAGTATTCTTTAATTATCACATTCTTTAATTATCATCATCATCATCATATTCTTTAATTATCACATTCTTTAATTATCATCATCATCATCGTCATCATCATAGTATTCTTTAATTATCACATTCTTTAATTATCATCATCATCATCATCATCTTCTTCTTCTTCTTCTTCTTCATCATCATCATCATCATCATCATCATCATCAATTCATCATCATCTTCTTCTTCATCAACATCCGTCCTCTTCATTACCGGTTCCGTGGTGTAGTGGTTAGACAACCTGGCTCAAGAAAAATAAATATTGGGTTCGAATTCAAGTTGGATGACAAGAAACACATTGAATATACATAATTATATTGATATTGTACGCACGAAGATGTAAATAGACGTTAATTTTAATAATAAAGAGCTAAAAATATGTTGCAAAAAAAGTATTAGATTCGCAAGCACGGTGGCACTCCTCTTAAAACTCAGGACTGTACCTTTAAACTCGACCGTGAAGAATTTTCATTTCTACCTGTGTTTCTAACTGTCATTGAGAATCCTCAAAGCTCCCACAGATCTGGTGTTGATTGAAGCGTTCTTGATTACAAACTGGTACTCACCGAACGAAAGAGCAACTGTGAGATAACTGGTAATGTATTTTAGATGAGACCAAAAGAGGATTGAGGAGTATCAACACGGAAGCTGTAAGAAGACAAAGTGATATGTATTAACCTGCCGACCCCCCGGAGAGGATGCACTGACGCAAGGGGATGTGGATGAACATTATACAAAAAATATCAAATCATATCAGTTCTGGTGGAACAAAGCAAATGTAGAAATGAAATAAGAAAACTGTCACATTAAAACATATCTGTCGTTGACAGCTTTCTGGCGAAGGCAGAGATTGTGCCCATGACAGGTGTGCTTGAGCACTTCTCTGATGAAAGGACACCAAAAATGATCCAACCTCAATTAAAACATATTCCATCAAAGGCAGAATGTCTATTTTTAAAACATATATGTAACCGTCCTTGCACATGTAATACTACAGTGTATTTGTTGTTATATTTCTCGCTCAAGTATTTTGTTTTCTTAAAATTAACATTTACTTACATTTCATTGCTTACAATAACAATATAATGTATATCCAATGTATTTGTGGCAGCTTAGTATGGTTCTTAGACAAAATTACACATTAAGCTATACTATAACAATTTGGATTACCAGAAACACATGGGTTAGACGTATGTATAGCAGAATGTATTTACACTTATATTAGGCCGTTGGCCAACAGCATAGCCAAAGCGTTTGTAATATCTTAATATGGTCCTTGGGCTTTTGTCTACAATAATATGTCACGAGACCAATTATTTTAGTCAAAAGTACACTATAGCAAATTGGATGACATGAAACACATTGGCTATAGATAAATTCATATTGTAAGCAATACGGTATAGGGCAGACATGCTTGGATCTCAATTGGATATAAGAACGTAAACTAGATATGAGAACATTGCATTGGAACACCGTCCCTCCCCAACCCTCTAATTTCGTTGCATTTAATTTGAATAACGTATTTAACATCCCAGAGCTACCACCACCCCGCTTGACACAAATCTTGGAACTGCCGTTGATATTTCTTCAAAGCATGTTAATGAACTTAGCACCATTGTCAATGAAGCCTGAAACATTTGCGGCTGTTCTCTTGTACCAGTTTGAGTGTTCCGACAAAGTGTTTGATCGCTCGGAAACACATTCCATTACCTCGGGACCAGATTAGTATCTGCCACTCGCGCCATGATAGAACCCAGGACGACCCATCGATTACATTTATCACCTGCCTTGCCGGACTCGCAGAATGCCTGCGTCTACAATAGTGAGGACTGACGAGGTCTTATCTACCAATCAGCTAGCTTCTACCCTTCACCGCTGATCCGCTTATCTCTTGGTGCCCATACAATCCCCCAAGCTGGTGCTAACTAAGCATAACATGTGATTTCTGTTCGGTTTGTTCAGGCATACATGCATGACGTTCTTGTAAAATGAAACACGCGCATGCATGCACACGCACTCACTCGCGAGTACACACGCGCGCGCACACATAACAAACACATGTGCGCTAGCATAACAAGCACACATGGGCGCATACATAATAAGCACACGCGCGCTGGCTTATGATACACACACACGCGCGTGCACACACATAACAATCACACGCGCACACACATAACACGCACATGCGCGTGCACACAATTAGCACACACGCATCCCTCCTCCACCCCCATCCCCCCACCTCCGACTCACACACACACACACACACACACACATAGACAGGTATTATCAAATTTTTTATTTTATGAATTTTTAAAACCATTTTGTGGATTTAGAAATACTATTTTAAAAGACCACATTCGAAGTTTGGTTTGTGGAAATGCAAGGATCACAATTAAGTTATTTTGGTTTGAATTGTATGATTACGTGGAAAATCCAGTTACTTTTCTTATAAAACATCTATTCGAGCGTTATACTTGTGTCACTTCGTTACAGCTATCAAGATTTTTTGTTTGACATCCTATAACCGTTGATTAATAATCAATGTGTTCCAGTCGTGTCGTTAAACAAACACACTTTATCTATTTTACTATATCTGCAATATGCACTGAAAGTATATCCAATACGTTTGTAGTAGCTTAATATGGTCCTTGGACTTTTTCCTACAATAATTTACATATACATGTAGGATATACACATATTGATATTGTAAGTAATAATAAATTATGTAAATAAATGTTAATTTTATAATAAGAAATGCTCTGTTAGCTAGAAATATGGTATGAATCTCATACGACGCACACGTACGGTGGCACTCGTCTTAAAAGTCGGGACTACGTAATAGTTTTTAAAAGAATGCCACCGTGTTTACGCAGCTGTTATTTGTGTACCATATTTTTGGTTCGTGGAGCATTTTGTATTATTAAAATTTACATTTACATTGTACTTACATATTATTGCATCCAATGCGTTTATTGTTAGCTTAATACTATGGTCCTTGGACATTTTGTCTACAATCATTTGACACGAGACAAATTGGTTTAGGCAAAAGTACACTCTAAGCTACTATAACAATTTTGATGACCAGAAGCACATCTGATATACAATGTACATATATTCATCATATTGTAAGCAATTAGATGTAATAAATGTTAAAGGCACAATACCTAGTTTTAAGACGAATGCCACCGTGCTGTAGCAGATAATGCTATTTGCGATGTATTTCTGGCTAATGGTGCATTTTTTAATTATGAAAATTAGCATTTACTTTACATCTTATTGCTGTCGAAATCAATATTATGTATATCCAATGCATTAAATGCGTTTGTACATTTGTCTGGCACATGATAAATTTTAGGCTGAAGTACACAACAAACACATAGGATATACATAATAGATATTGTAAGCACTAAGATGTAAATAAATGTTAATTTTGATAATAAAGAGCTAGGAATACGCTACAAATAGCAGTAGTTTCGCAAGCACTAGACATTGCGCCTTTAAACTCAAATCAGTGTGGAGTAGATCTCTTTGATATTACCGACGTTCTAACATGTTTGGCACATAATATCAAGAATTCGAGCATGCGAGAAACACACGCTTCCAACGGCAATGCGTATTTAAAACTAGAAGTTAAGAAGACAGTATTGGAAATCCCAACTGATACAAAGTCCTTTGTTTCCGATGCAAGAAGACCAGACACTTGAGAAGGGACTTGACACAAATACCTTCAGTTCGATGTTCTTAAACGTATATCTATACAAATGCGCCTTCCTCTCATCCGACAGAACAGCTCAAGAAATATCGGTCTAAGGAACGATACGCAAATAGGACTATTCGCAATAGATTTTGAGCACAAGACGTGTTCGATTTTGGCGCAAATAGTTTATTCTCCAGAACAGCTTAAAGAAATATATCCTGCTTGGAGACGAATTGTTCATCAAAATGGCAATGCTGTAAGAAGAGCTTGCCATATTTATAATACGAAATACCCTCAATTTATTTCAAATGCACGTTTGAAGAAATCAGAAAACTAACCGTAAATCGGTCGGGAATTCGCATGACCTCCCTATCTATAGCTGTACATACTACGCTTGCGTTTGATGCACGCATATTGTGGACATAAATTCTGACCTCAAATGCAGACAGGAACCAAGGAGGCTACAGATAGTTAGTTATAACTTATTTAAGTGCTTATATCCAATTATGGTTCAAGCACGTCTGTCAAGGTCCGTTACTCCTATTTGATAAGTAGCAAGGGATCTTTTATATGCTCTTTCTGACAGACAGGACAGTTGTGGACAATGGTCGCTGTAAGTGGAAGTACACTTACACTTTGAACCTTGCGGATCACTCACTCTGGGTTGCAGTCTGTACTGAGATTACAAATCCCATATGCCACGTATGGGATTCGAACCCAGTACCTACCAGTCTCAAACCGATGCGTTAACTACTGCGCTACGGAGGCCGGTAAGCTACAATGATAATGGCAGTAGCCTTATAAACTATCTACACCGGTCTCTGTGGTGTAGTTCCTAGGTACTGAGTTCGAATCCCGCCCGAGGCAGTTTGATTATTAATCGCAGTACCACCTCCAACGTTGGTTAGGACTTTTCAAGTCTTAATGGGTAGGTAGGTGTACATTTCATGCAACCGGTAAAAAAAACAAAGGCCGTAGTTTGTACTGCCCTGTATGTGGCAAAGTGCATATAAAAAAATCACTTGTCAAATAGAAATAGCGGATTACCTCTCTCATACCTTATTTCCTAGAAAGGCAGTCGAGGCAGCTGGACAATGTCTAGGACTTGCTTTAAACTTAATTGGTTATAAACATGTAAATAAATTATAACTAAACATAGACACTCTGCTTGTAAACGAATCATTCTTGAACTTAATTCAAATGTTAGAATTGGGACAGTTCAGTTGTTTTTCCAACAACCCACCAATTTGTTTTATGTTTGTAGTCCAGTCAGTGACCTAATACGAGATACCAGCGTGATAAAATGATGAGATAAAAAAAAAAGATAAAGTTTGTTTGTTTAACGACACCACTAGAACATATTGATAAATAATCAGCGGTTATTGATGTCAAACGAACGGCTATATTGACACTTGGTCACAGAGAACAAGTCTGCTGCCTCCACATACGCTACTGGTCTTCGAATAAAAGCAAGGATCTTTTATGTGCACTTTCCCATAGGCAGGATAGCACACGCCACGGCCTTTAATTAACCAGTCGTGGATCACTGTTTAAAACGGGAAATAACTCAATTAGTGAATACCATTATTGAACATTTTAATTGCTTTGCTATTTTTGGAACTAGACGTGTGAAAATCACAAATCGATAAACACGTATTCATGGTGGATGATTTCAATTACCTAGCTTAGAAGATAATAGAATATAAATTCAGTTTATAATCATGCAGATGTGTCATATGTTGTTATTGAGATTTAATTTTAAGTGTAAAATTATTATTTGGATAAAAGTACCCCTAAATCATCCTTCTTAAACTCGAATCAGCGTTTTTAAACGGGTATCACATCTTTAAAAAACAAAAACACGCAGTTTTGTTATTGAGTACTATTCATTTGTTTTGCCAAAAAATTAATGTTTGTAAATAATTATGACCAAAAGGCATTCATTAGATATACCGTATTAAAGGAAATACATTTATACTACTTTTAATGTGTTTACTTTCCGGGTACGTCTCTGAATGCCAGAACAGAACAGAATTTTATTACTCCCAGGCCAGACATGAAATAAAATTATGCAAAACTAGTTGTGTAAAACAACGTTTGCTTTCGTCTTAAGTTGTCACACGACCAGTCGCTTTCAGTTTCAACGTCTTGTATTTTAAACGGCCAATAAAATGATTTGTCATATCTAAAGTTGAAATAAATATCAGTATTTATTCATAATATAATATAAAGTTTAATTATTTGAATATATTTATGTTATTTTTTGTGTTGTTTTCTTTCTTTCACGTGTCCCTATGTACGGTATTGTTTCTAAACAGCGCAATGCCCATTGTGTAGTGGAAAGGTGTTGATAAATGATTTCGTGGACACAATATATCTCCGTGACGTCTGTTTCCCCTGGGCGGGAATTATACGTCGGCTTCTGCTTCCTCCGTTGTGATCGTCTGCCTCCAGAGTGGTCGGCGTCGTGGTCAAGCGTCGTGGTCAGTCTGGAACATGTGCACCGTCATTATAACACATTAAACAACAATCGCGACGCAGTGGTTAGCGCATCGGCCTTAACACTGGTTGGTACTGAGTACGAGGGATATCGTAAAGTTTGTTCTATTTAACGACGCCACTAGAAACACATCGATTATAAATCAGCGGTTATTGGACGTCAGACGCATGGTTATATTGACACATGGTCACAGAGGAAACGGGCTGTCGCCGCTTCATGGGCTACTCTTACCGAAAAACAGCAAGGGGTCTTTTATGTGAATTATCCCACAGACAGGATACTGGATAGCACACACCACGGAATTTGATAAACTAGTCGTGTACCACTGGCTGGAACGGAAAATAGCCCATAAAATGTTTTCCGCTGTGGAAGATCGATCCCTCGACCCATCCTGCCACCGAAGGAAATCGTATGATAAATTTGAACCTTGCTATGCTGAACCTCATAGATAATAAACCTAGTTACATCCTGACCTGTTGGTAAACTACTGTTATAGATGTTAGGCTATACAAACTTGTAATTCACGATAGAACAAGTAAGTATGAGTATTCTAGACTCTCAAACATAGACTACCCAGCAAAGCCTCCAGTTGTGTCTGCTAGTTATTCGTCTGCATATTGTTACAAATAACTTTAACTACCCGGTATTTTAACTGCCGATAGTGACATCTTTAATTCTCATACCGATCCAAGAACAGCCTTGTACAGATGACGTTATCTCACTTTATTTGAAATTACTATCAATTAATTATCAAATCAATATCATAAATCCGTTTAGAACTAGGAAAATATGTTAAAATCAATATTGACTATGCTACTTTAATTATCCAGTCTTGCGATAAAACTAACGAGAGAAGTTTGGTTTGGTCTAATTAACCTATTAAAGAAAGAAAGGAACTGTTACAATGCTTATTCAATAGACTACACAATTTTAACTCGGTAAACGTCCTGATCAATGTATGGTTCTGGTGATACATTGTTATGAGTCACGGTGTCGTGCATATGCATAGAATTACGTATTTGTAAGCAACAAATTAATGAACCATTTAATCAATGGCCTAACTCAAACAACTCGATACTAATTATTACGCTTTGTACGTAACGAGCACCTGGTTGTGAGATTTAAAACAATCAGAAATCCCAGGTAAAACGCAAATTTCCATGATTTTATTGTCTCGTCTTGGGTATAGCAAGTCCGGCAAGGAACGCAAGTCCGGCAAGGAATGCAAGTCCTGTAATATCATAACAAAACGGATTAAATAATAAAATGAATCTTTACGGAATGAAATAAATAGCCTGAGCCATAAAACTAGTCATTATCTACAAATGTTCCTAAAGTTGATGTAAGAAATAGTGTAACAAAACTATGTGATTTATACAACTCTAGTTTGGACTGAGAATCCTATATAAATTATGTAGGTTCTATAGTATTATACATTGTTTCGGACCTATATTCCTACGGACTTTATTCCTATTACACCGGCCTTTGATGGCGGACCACATCCAATACGGGGTTGTCTAAATATTCAGTAGATAAGGCACCAGAAACAAATTGTAAACCGTTTTAGTTTAAAGGTGCCTTCACACCAAAATCGCTTACCGCGACACATTACCACGTGGTAAGCAAAAGTCCAAAGTAATCTATAGATATTACAAACATTTCGTTGACAAGAAATACACTGAATATACAGATATATACCTAGATATTTTAAGGAAGAATTTTTTAAGTTTGATAATTTAAAAAAGGAAACGCGTCCAATCTTTGAATCAGGCAACAGAATGCATTCATAAGTTTAAATCTATTGGCCAATTAAGTTTCAGGCTTTATCCTTGAGATTTGTAGGCTTTTCTAACAAAATATCGAAAATCTTTAGGACAAATCTGATATTCATTAACTTTTCTAGTTTTTGCAATTTATATATTGAAGATGGTATCTATAAAAATACTGTTAGTTAATTAATGTTTAAAATGTTCTATGACCATTGTCATGAAAAACAAACAAGCTAACCATTGTATTGCTCGAATCCTCAACAAATAATCTGTCCTGACTGCTGCATGTAATTCGTGTAACAAAGTAATGTTTTATATTATCACCAGGTATTTAGCACAATAAATGTCAACGTCTTTGCTTTTGTTACACAGACGACAAAGCCAAACGACTATAAAGGCTCTTTCGATGACATTATTTTTAAACCTGACATCCGGTTAGGCATAATGTATAGTAGCATCTAGCTAACTACTCTCAATCAACGTTGAACGACCTCTAATGAAGACAGAATATTGATTGAAGTGATTTCCAATGATACAGATTGGACTAATGACTTCTTGTAAGAAAACAATGTTCGTAACAATCTGCTTCGCATAACTGACATCCTTGGTTTGTTTGCTCTGTGAGACGTACCAGCAAAAGTTGTCAGCAAACCACTTCAAATTAATCTCATTTAGGGCAGTTGAGATGTATATACTTAATTTACCGCATATACTTCGATCCAGTAAGTTGATTAAAAACTGTCTTGATAACTAGATTTTAAAAAGACTGGCAGTCCATCCCAAACGACAGATGACAAAAACAGTGCGATGTCATTGAATAACATGAACCTTTCAATACTACTACTACTACTACTACTACTACTACTACTACTACTACTACTACTACTACTACTACTGCTGCTGCTACTACTA
>JAULBR010090514.1:0-12412 GCA_032355825.1 Melanodrymia aurantiaca
TTTCCTGAGGACTACCAGATTTTATATACTGGTAGCCCTGCTGGCTACCACTGGAAAAAGTTAAGGTCAAGGCCTGAAGTAACCATTTTCAAAATATTGCAAAAATTACAGGTTAACATGTATCACGTTGTCTAGTTGGGAATGCTGACGAAAAATGGGCTCTATGTATAAACGTATGTATACATGTTTATAATTATAATATATATGCATGTATGACATTGTGCATTATGTGTGTAATATATAAGTGCCCCTGTTCTTACTTATTTCAAGTCCTCCTTTTTGATCAAGTGTCCCGCGGATAGGATGTACGTTTTAATAACGTCCCTTTTTATTGCACGTGCCCTTTAAATTGGGCAACCAGAATTTCCTAGTACATGTTATTTTTAAAGAATGTATTTTTCAGTAGTGCAAATGCTATGCCCTTTTAATTCATCAGGCAAACCACCCAGGAAGCACTTTAGAGCATTATATATACCATGTATGCGTTTCATTCAAAATTAACTGTCATAATATCTCAGAACATATTTTGGAGAATTTACGTTTCAATAGTGCCACGTTTTGATTGAAAGTGCCCACTGAACATCCAGAATGCAATCAGAACGGCTACGATTAAGCCATTGTTCGATCAAATAAAGTTTTTCACTAATAAAATATGTTGTTTGATAACATCTTCCAAGCCAGTAGGAAATACGCCAGGATAATGCCAAATGGCTTCTATATATCAAAAAAAAATCTGGGGTGAACATCCAACCCCCCGCCCCCGCATATGGCTTTTCTCCTGCGGCGCTCGCATTGGAGGTCATAGCCCACCAAATGGATTCCTTCTATATACAATTTAGATTTTTCGCCAACCCCCTCCCATCCCGTACCTCGCTCAACATGCTGACTGACTACGGGCCCGAATTAATGCAGAGTGGTACAGAACAATGCAGCTAGTCATTTAGTGTACACTTCCGTTCATACACATTGTGATAACTGATACATACACAAACGCATTCATATTAATTGCAAATATCAAAACTGTTATTAACATGCCCTTTTGACGAGTCAATGTGCCCCTTTTTTCTTGGTCCCCACCCCCTAAAAATATTTCCTGGATCCGCCCATGCAGGGTATGAAACAGATGTTGTACTTTCTGTTGTTTCCTTAATTTCCAACTGGTCACAATGGATAAATCAATGGAAGGTCATCTGCTATCCTACTACTATAGAAAGATATATGATCATCCATACAGCGGAATGTGAAATTGAACTTGGCTAGACCATAAATTTGTTTCTTTATTTTTCTAGGTTAGTTAGAAATTCTGATTAATTTACATAGAGAAACAAATCAGCTAACCGTGTCCATCAAAATACAGGTTCAAACCCATAGCGAGTCCCAGATTATTTCATGTTAACAAAGTCGAAAACACTGTTCAAATCTAGATTGCAAAATGGTAATGACTTAATTGAATTGAGATGCTAGTTAGTTAAATTATTATAGCTTATCCAATTGAGGTTCATACGCAGCCCAGCTGTTTCGCCCTCGGCTGCCTATTCGGGACATAGTGTTGGTTTACTGGACGTCCACGTATTCAGGAGGAAACTACGCAGTGGAAAGAAGAAATCTGACCAAGTTTTTGAAACCGCTAGGTTCAAATTATATGTGAATTTCGCAAGTTTTACTGAATGTAAGAAATATTTATTTGTAAATTACTAATGTTTCGCATGTTTAAGAATAATGGATGTGAAATCATTAAAAAAATCAAAAAGTTTTTTGGCGTATTGGACAAAGATGAAGATATGGAGAAGTTGAGAGAGAATTTTGAAAGTCGAGTTGAGGTAGGACCCTAAAATATTCGCTAACATAATTATTTAATTTATATGTTTAATATCTAGCTCATGACAGGATCATCCATAAAGCACTCATTGAAGATATCAAACTTAAATCTTCAGTTTATGGTTTGACACTAACAAAAATATAAACTATATTTGCTCAACTCTTACTTTTCACTCTAGATATTTCAATTATTGATAAATTACTAAACAAAGAAAGGTTGTGCAGACTTGATTTATTTACTGCTAAATTAAAATATTCATTTAATGACTTGCTTTATAATGCATCTCAACCCAATAACCCCATTACAGGAAACAGCAATAAATTAAGAACATAATTATGTTATATTCAAGCATGAGGTCATCTATTCAACATATCTTAATTACATATTAAATAAGGAACATAAGAAAGCTATCACTTTATTTAGATTAAGTTGTCATCCATTGGAAATTGAAAGAGGGCGTTATCACAAACGATCACCTGATCAAAGATTTTGCCCCTTTTGTCCAAATAAAATTGAGGATGAATCTCACTTCTTGCTTGAATGTACAGCTTACTCAACAAACAGGGCAAACTTATTAATAGATATTTCACTAAAAGACCCTACATTAAATTTTAACTTTCAGAATAAAAATGACCAACTAAAATTAATTATGGACCCATCATGAAATATAGCCCCATTAGCCGGGAAATACATTTATGAAACAATGAAAAATCGTTTATCTAGATTGTCTCCATAAATTACTCTATACAGCAGCATTCTCATTATTATTATTATATTAATTATACATGTCTTATTCTTTTATGTATCATGTTTGTTTTGTTTGTACCTGCTCCGTATGGAGTGTTTGTACAAAATAAATTGAATTGAATTGGTGTCAAAGTTAATTGCTAAATTTAAGCACTATTTGTGTATGCCCATCACTCATGCTTTAGCATTAGCATCACAGAGTATTGAGCATCAATGGTAAATACAGTCAAACCTGCTTGAGCAGCCACCTGTATTAAGCAGCCACCTGTCTTAAAGGGTAATAATATTCTCCCAGATCATTCATTTTAATAGTACAATATGACCTTTATTAAGCAGACACTTGTAAGAAGCCACTTTTTATTATTCCATTATACTTTGTGTCACAACATTTGTAGTATGTTTATCATAGATAACTTTGTGAATAGCTTGAAATAAATCTCATTTCAGGTACTCCCGAGCTTCCTGTTCAAAATCAATCTGATGGTAGTAAACTGTTTAACGGAACAGACATCCGACAAGTCACTGTTCTTACAAAGGCAGACTGGAGTCGTATTCAGAAGCAACTGCATCGAAGAGAGATAGAAGAAGAACGTATACAAAAAATTAAAGCAGAACGAGAAAAGCTGAAAAATGAATCTAAAGAAGTGGTTAAAAATTGGACGAATACAATAGCTGTAAGTCTTGTTTACCTCAAAATAATTTGGGGGACTCATAACTTATAATTGATGATTTCATATTGTTTCAAAGTTATTTTTTTATTAAAACAGGGTAACTCTGTAATACTGAATTTGCTTACAAACATGCAACACACCGTCATCCCATGATATAAAGTTAACATGTATCTTTGTTTAGCAACACAACTTGAGCACATTGATAATTATTTTCATTAGCTATTGAATCATGTCAAACATATACCTGGTAGTTATTTTGACACTTCAACTCAGAACAAGACTGAAGCTGCCAGATAGGATACTCTTATCGGTACAGTCTTGGTACCCTGATTGAAATGGAAAAACAGGTCGACATGAAGTGAAGATTATCAATCCTTTGACACGACACACCTTAGATGGACACTAGTGATGAGCTAAATCCCACTCGCAGGAAGGATATCATTTACTTTGGGTTATTTCCCATTCCAACCAGTGGTGCATAACTGGTCTATCAGAGGCCATGGAGTGTGCTATCCTGTCTGTGGGGAAATGCACATAAAAGATCCCTTGCTGTTAATCGAAGAAGAGTAGCCATCGCGGTGCTGCAGGTTTCCTCTGTCACCAAGTGTCGATATAACCGTGCATGTGACTTCCAATAACCACTGATTAATAATCAATGTATTCCAGTGGTGCTGCTAAACAAACAATTTTTTCATTTACTTCTTTTGCAGCTTAGTCCTCACATAGTTTTTAACAGATGTTTTGTACCATAGGGTCTCATAGATGTGTTTACCATCTGAAAGTAATGAATGTTATTAGCATTATTATAGCTACTATCAAAATCACTTGGTGGGAGAATTGACAACACCAATTGTAAAATGTTTTTGTGTCTTTTAAAGACTTTTCATAAAAAATGTGTTTTTGCTTGCTAAAGGGGAAAAGACTGGTAAAATTGGAGGCTCGTAAGATACGTGAAGCGAAGGAGGAAGATGAGCGTTTAGCTATTGATGTTGATGAAGCCAAGTACCAGGCACAGCAAAGAAGAGAAGCCATACAAAGCGCCAAGACTCAGCAGTATTATCAGACAGACAGAGTAAAGGCTTTTCATGTAAGTAACTGACAGTAAAATAATAATTCTCATTGTTAATTATGTATCCATTCAGGGCTTTTGATCGTTTTATACGTGCATTATGTGTATATTGCACATGCATAGGCTCGAAAAAAGATTATTTCTTTTTTACTTATGGTAATACAGATACAAAAATGTAATTCTTTTCCAGACCTTTAAGAATTGAAAATGTTCAGTGACAATATTTTCAGTGGCTGGATATAATTATCATGCTGTAGTAAGATGTGATTATTGAATACTGTACTTAATTAAAAACAACTCATGTTTTTTTCCATAACATTATGTTCATAAATAAGGTACTAAGAAAACAAATTCCTCCCCAAAAATATATTTGTTTTTGCGAGTTATTCAAAACAACTGTTACACAAACGAAACAACTGTTCCTGCAATTATAGCAGGCCTTTTTATGTTTCTTGTTAGGAATTCATCTGCAGACATATATATGTCATTTTGTTGATGTTTGGCGTGATTTACCTTCATGAAATACTTACTAAAAGCTCTGTACATATTTAGGGTGCTCTGCTTTTAACTGAAGTGCTGAAGGAGAGAGAAGCACAGCTGGAGTTGAAGCAGTTAATCGAAAAAGCAAATGATGGCAAGGACTCAGAGTGGATGAAAATGCAACAGCGGGAATATGAACACTCAATCAGGAAGGATCAAGAAAGAGCAGCAATAAGGATCAATAATGCCCAACAAAATGCTGTCTTTCTGAAAGCTCAGTATGTTACCTGTATTCTTTTTCCAAATTATAACAATTATGAGTAGAGGATACTCCCTAGATGCATTATAATTTATCAGTAGGAGTTGATAAAAATACTTGTTTATGATATGAGGCTTGCCAAACTTTTTATTCTTCTTTTATCAACGACTACTAATACAATTTCCTAGTAAGTTAGTAAACTTGTACCAAATCCTTTTGTTATTTACACAATAAAATATGTTTTCAATCAATCAATCGATAAATCTGTGATCATCATTGAAGGTTGTTGCGTAAGCCCCCTATTTCTAGTTCGCGCCACTTCGGCTAGGGCTTTCCGACTTCGGCTGTAATCGATAAATTATGACATCACAACATCACAAACAAGAAGGTGGAGGAGATTTTTTCAACATGTGTGACAACAAAGCTGAAATCATAGTCAGAACTGTTACATTTATTCTTTGACCATATTTATTTTCGTTCAGGATTTCTGTAAAAACAGTACGGTACATTATTTATATAAAATTTTGCTGTAATCCACACTTCCAATGTCAGTGTCATAAGCAGGGATTTGTGAAGGGGATATATGTTTTAAAAAAACAATATTAGGACACATCTTGAATCTTCTGAAAAACATAGTGCCAAGTACTGTAGTGTTGATAATATTGAAATTTCAATAGTTTGCGATTTCTGTGAAATATTGTCACAAGTTATTTCTTCTATTACAAAATAAGAAACATTTGAAGAGTTTGACAAAAAGGTTTGACAATAATCCAATACAAACAAGTAAATCTAGTATATGTTGTTTGCATATGCAGTTTTCACATATTTTTCACTAATTCAAATTTTTACCCTAGTTCGGATTGGATAAAAATAAATATCTATCCGTAACATGGCAAAAAAGCATGGGTTGTTTGAGATCTTGTCAAATAAACTAAAAGGGAGCCAAGAGAACAGGCAATATTTAATTTTAGCAGAAACACTGATCAATGACATGGAAAATACTTTAAAATCAGGAATTCTAAAATCTAGCATTTGTTTAATTAAATCCTGGCACATACAATGTGTTTTTTTTGCTGTTAGATGTTCTGAGCATCAAAGACAAAAGAAGGGTGAAGAAGATGATGATTCAACTGAAGCAACTGAATTAAAGAAATTGGCCTTGCAATATGAACTTGAGAAGAAACAAATGGGAGAAATTCAGCGTGAGGAAAAAATACAGCAAATTGCAGATAACAAAAAAACTATTGACGAATCGAACAAATTGAAAGCAGTTCAAGCGCAGCAAGAGGAAGTAAGAAGTGTTGAAATTATCTTTGTAGCTTTTTATACAACTGTTACTGTTAAGCAGAACCCATCACCTTTTTGGCATCAAATTACTCCAAAAACCGTGAATAGGTCAAGATCATTATAAAATCAATTATATTTTTACCTATTTTCTATTATACATAAAAGAATCCATTTAAGATTCCAATTTGTTATTATATTTTTTCAAAGATATACTAATCATGTTGCTTCACATTACCAATTAATTTATACAGATTCTTCTCAGAATGAATTTGAAATGTTGCATATATCGGTCGGATGTTTCAACCAATAAAGGGGTACCAGTAATTTGTCGTGGTAATTTGAGTGGGCTACTAGTAGTTGCGCTGACCAATGAAAATACTTCTTGATTTTTACCTTGGTAAATATCTACCAATTGCGATAATTTAAATAAAACTGTCATTACAGTAATGAGAGATTGTTTAAGAATATCATACAGAAACATTTAAACCAATTTTTAACATTCTAAGAAAAGATAACTAAAACATGGTGGGTATGCTATTTTACCCTCTGAAAAAAATCGACGATTGTGGAGCATGCATAGTTGATGCTAAGACTAGATCAGCACTTTAGAATCCTAGTAAAATTGTTTGTTTTTATACCATGACTAGCTAAGATTATTCATGGATTATATTTGTAAGACAAGATGAAGGGTGTGGAAACCGTCAATAAAAATTATTTGGTCTCAAATGGGATGTACTCTAATGGCAGTATGTCCAAAATGCACTATTATCCATCAGATATATTTATGTGAGAATTGTCTACTTGTTCAACAGGAAGAAGATGAAGAATGTCGTATATTTGCTGCAGCAAAACGAAAAATGATGAAACTTCGTGCTGAGAAGGAGAACGAGATACAAAGGTATGATTTTACTTACAAATAGCATACTAGTTAATATTTGCATACATTCATTACAGGCAGAACAAACTATGTATTAAAATGGTGATATTCTATTTACATAACTTGATAAGGTACCTGGGTACTGTAAAAAGGTGTGATACGAAAAAACTAATTTCTTTCAATGCACAAACCTTTGTCAATATTATACACACATCAAGATTGAAAATTAACATTACATTAAGATTTATGAAATAAAAAATAATACACATTTTTTAGTGGGAACATGAAGTTTTTAGGCCTTATCATTCAACTTTTAAATGTGCTTCTTATTCGTTGCTACATGTACATTGGTAAACACTCTGTGTAGCAACATATTAATAAAATACATTCGATACCATTGAGTTACCATCATTTCCTCAGTGAGATAATCAAGATACACTTAAGCCTCCTTCCCCATGTGATTCATTTTAACATACATGTATTAGCTGTTTAAGAGTTCAGCACCAGTTTTAATAATGTCGGGCAATCCGATATTCATTCATTCACTGTTACGAGAAGGGCATAGCTCAGTGCAACAGTGTCCACTTGAGGTTCAATAGGTTAATGGATCGATTCTCCTTGGTGGACCAATTGGGTTATTTCCCATTCCAACCAGTGATGCACGACTGGTCCATCAAAGGCTGTGGTGTGTGCTATCTTGTCTGTGGGAAGCGCACATAAAAGATCCCTCGTTATTCAAAGAAGAGTAGCTTATGTGACAGCATCGGGTGTCCTCTGAGCAAGTGTCGATATAAACGTGCATTTAACATCCATTAACCACTGATCAATATGTTCCAGTGGCATTGCTAAACAAACAAACTTATTTTTATCTTTCACGGTTAATTGCAAATAGGTTAATATTACTTCACTTCTTACATTAACTTGCTGTATGCCTTCATGACATGTTAATACCTACATTGATACCAATTGTTTTTTAGTGAAAAACAAGCACTATTGGATCGCATACGAAATAAATTAGCTGCCCAAATGAAAGATCAGTTGGATGATGAAGATGAACGCATTAGGAAGGCTGTAGACGAACGGGATAAAAAGCGAGCAGATGAAGATGAAGAAAAGGAAAAGAAAGTCATGATTGGGATAAAGGCTCAAGCAGAACATCGGATAGAACAAGTATGTACTACTATTGCCAAGTATTATGATGTGATTGACAATGTTGGTAACAATACATGGGTCATGATACAATATTGATCTTACACTTCATTATTTGTGAATACATATTCATATGTAATCGGATGGTTTATCTCTTTATTGCCTATTCTGTTAGACACTCAGATTTTAAGAGGAATAATTTAACATTGGTTTTAAAGGCATACAAAATTGCCCAACAAGCTATTAACTCAAATATATACATTTGATTTGTCCAGACAAATACTATATCCAACCTTTTTGTCAATTGGATACACAAATTGTGTCAATATACGATCACTGATCAAATCACAATGACAATAATTAGCAATGTGGTATCAATCAACAACAAATATTTTGCTCCATATTATTTCTCTATATGATTATTCATTGCATTTGAGAACACTTGTGGTTTAAACATTTGATTTCTGATTAAGTTGTGATCTTTCCAGTAGGTATGTTATTACAATTCTGCTCTTAATTGTTTTGCTGGAACGGGGGGACAATTTATTTTTTAAATTAGCAGAATGTTCTCCAGATGAATAGTCCGATTAAAGTTACACTATCTGTTGATTTGATTTTACAGTTGAAGGAAGAAGAAGATCGAAAGAAGAAGCAGAAACAAGATGATCTTCAAACGAAGCAGCTACGTATAGCAGCAGACGATGTTTTCAAACAGAACGAAGCTGAAAAGTCCGGCCGCAGACGCGTGGCAGCTCACGATTTGATGAAATTCCGTTTCGACCAAATGGTATGAAACAAATCATTTTTTCTTATTCCATATAATTATGCAAACTTATGATAGCAAGTATTTGCCAAAACATCCACACAGATAATACACTGGTCTCTGTTTTGTGATCTTTTTATTCATCGCTCTCCCTCCATGGCCCCAAAATAAACAATGGTGTGCATACATGAAATGTGCTTATTAACTCTTTCTAGATGATATCGACAAGGATGGCCAACTGATTTAGCATGCAATTTACTCGACTAGCTTCTACATTAGATTTATATTCCTTTGCAGACTTTTACAGTCATAGACTACAGTAGTTTATTAATATATTCGCTGATGTAAAGTAATGATAGTGGAGAAAGCCCTTTTACACCAGTCAGACCATTTGTTACGGTAACTTCGTACTTCAGGTATTGATTTCAGTGTTCTGCACTGGGATTTCATTATATACAATAGAACATGCATGTATTACATTTTCAACATATGAACTTTTTACTCGATTAAATAAATATACTATTGTAAAACAGATATTGTTCAAGTTGTCGTAATTTTTGCGTTTTTCACTTTTCACACAAATAATTATATTAATGATATCCATTGAAAAATACAACAATTTCTTTTAAATACGAAAATTACTCATCGCAATTTGATCGTTATTTCCAAATCACGATAAATTTACAACCGTTTTTGTAGTATTTGACACACAATACACCAACATCCTTTACGTATCATGAATTGAGATAAATATGGTTATTTTCAGTCTGAGATGGAACAGAAGGAAGAATATGAGAAGCAATACCAGCTGGCTCTGGACAAAGCCAACCAGGAGCTGCTGGACACGGAGGAGGGACAGTTCCAAGAGTACGCTCAGAACGTCATAAAACACTGCGAGAGGGGCGGCCGCAACGTCTATCCTCTCAAGAAGGCGGCCAAGGAGGGAGCTGGTGGAGGGGCTGGTCCCATATTTGCAGGGAAGGGGGGCATTCGACCCAGCTATATGGTGTCTGACAAGACTGGTGTTCAGCTGCCATGCTATAAAGGTGATTCTACTGAAGTTTCCAAACAGATGGTCAATGGAAAGTGGCCAACTAAGAAGAGAATTGGATTTGTGTGGTGAAAATACGTTTGTAAACTATTTAAAGATGAATGAAAACTGTCCAATAATTAGTTATCATTTTATGGATGCGATAAAATGGATGTACATAATAGGGCCTTGTGAAGCTTTGTATATTCAATTTGATATCGCGAAGCTTCAATTTGATTAGATTTTTGTGGATTCTAAACTTCGAATGTTGTGGTATATGCTATGTTAGTATGCTATTAACTTTTAAAATCTCGTTGAAATCACGTTATTCTACGTATGTGCCCCAGATGCAGTGAATATTTACATCTGGTTTCTATTTTCCCTTCTTTAGATGAACATTCCTTCGCGAACTTGATTATTCAGATTCCCAAAGATATTCGAAATTCGATTCGATAATTTTCAAACATTCCATTCAATATTCGATTGGAAATTTGATATTTGCAGGGCCCTAGCATATAAATCTACTATAAATCAGACACCGTAAATACTTGATCACTACACAGGTCTCAAAAAGTACATCTTGAATAGTACCCATGGCAACAGTGTATCTGAATTAATGAAGAACCTGGGGTCTTGACTCAACACCCGTCTGTTCAGTTCATGTTTGTATTTCAAGATCAACAACGTACCCAACAGTTGTTAGTTTTATCACACAAACATGTCTTAACTTGGATTGTCATCTAGTTCAGGTAAAAGCTCTTTATTAAAACACCGATGGGATGGGGTCGTATATCAAAGAGTATTCTGTATACATGTGAAAAATGTTAAACCACCATCCCAGACGATTGGAATTTTCAGCTTAGACAAACATTTGAGAAAATAACTAACATACCGCATTATGTTTGTGACAAAAAATATGATTAATATAATAAAACTTGTTTTTACAAAACAATTTTTCACAAGGACGAAAACGAATATTTTAAATTGCATATAAATGAATAATTTAAATGAGGGGCGAGGGCTACAAACCGAAAAGTCCTGAAACAAATCTATATCCCCAATTCTTTGAATGGGCGAATACGTCTGAATTACATTCTTTTTAATCCCGTTTGAAATGAGCAACATAATTATTTACCTTTCTAATTGTGTGCATTGTAACGCAGTAGTACAAAATGCAAAATTTAAATATTATTGTCTTTTAATGATACATGTTTTATTTTCTGTATTTTTTTTCTGTATCTTTTGTTAGTTTTGTTATCTTAATATGTAAATATCAATATGAAGATCGATGTATATTGTTTTGTCAAAACAGACAAAAAGGAAATTTCCTGTGATACTGAATAATGTATTAAACCGACTACCTGTGTGACACTAACATTTCATCAGCTTTGTTTTTATGCCAAGACATATACATGTATATAAATGAGAACAAAATAATTAGATATATATAATAATAGTCAAACCTGCTCTAGCGGCCACCTGTATTAAGCAGCCACCTGTTTTAAAGGGTCACCATAATATTCAACCAAATCATCAATTTTAGTGCATTTTGAACTGTATTAAGCAATCACCTGTCTTAAGAGGCCACTTTTAGTTACTCCTTAGGTGGCTGCTTAAGACAGGTTTGACTGTATACATGTGTCTACAGGGAAACCTGTCAAAACCGGATCCTGAACAACCAGAATCATATCAAAACAGACTGAATTTGTTGGTCTCAAATTTTCCACCCATGTATTGCATGTATTAAAACCCTTAGTAAACCCTTGTTATTCCGACAAGGGAAATGACTCTTTTGCGCATTTGTTTGGTGAAAAACAAGACCCTTGATAAACCGGAATCCTGACTAAACCGGATATTTATTAGGGTCCCAAGATTGTCTAGTTTAGGCAGGTTTCACTGTGTCTCCAATGGGTCCACTTAGGATCGATCCTTCAACCTATTGAACCTAAGGCGGATGCTTTTGCACTGACGACCAGTGATCCACGATGTGAGAAAATGTACATAAAAGATCCCTTGCTGTTATTTGAAGATTAGCCTATGTTGCGGAAGCGGGGTTCCTCTTCTGTGACCAAGTTGTCGATATAACTATGCGTTTGACATCCAATTAATAATCAATGTGTTCCAGTGGTGTCATTAAACAAAGAAACTTGAACTCTTGCACTGAGCTACGCCCCGCTCCCTACATGTTCAGGAATGATAGTAATAGAATTGCTAAGTATTGGGCAAGGAGAACATAATTTATGTATACATTATGTATGAGG
>JAULBR010090525.1:0-12411 GCA_032355825.1 Melanodrymia aurantiaca
GCCAAAACGGTGCCGTTTTAGCCATCAAAAAGTGGTGCCGTTTTGGCATGGTGCCGTTTTAGCTCGCATCCCTTAGAATGAGTAAAAGATGATACTTTTGTAATTGTACGTTAATATCTAAACGTCGAAACCAGTAACATAGCCAATATCATATCTCCGCACAAGGCAGAGTAACAGAGTCGAAGAGAAATTCTGGCAAGTTAGGCATGTACTTACGAATTATAGAAACAGTTGAAGATGACCAAACCCCAATTTCTGTACAAAAGAGTCCCAACAATGTGATAGACCCGTGATGTCGGTATACAAACAGACAAGTTAAATGTCATGATACTAAGATTGAGAACAGGTGAGTATATCCTGCTCCGTTAGACTGAGAACAGGTGGGTATATCCTGCTCCATCAGACTGAGAACAGGTGAGTATATCCTTCTCCATTAGACTTACTAATACTCGTTTCAGTTCCGGTAACACAAGTTTACATTTGTAAAACGTTTTTGTTCATTTGTGTTAAATCAGCTCAAACAGCGGTATTAATCCTTTATATTATGCTGTATAATATACCAAAATTATAAATCACACAAACGCTGGACGCATACATCGTATTTTTACGTAAAACAAATAATTTCTTACAAATGCAAAATATATTATAATAGTATTAGTATTATTGAAAATGATGAAAGCACGTGGGTACTTATATATATATTTGTGCAGCACATGTTTGGTATGAGCTACAATAAGCAAGTGAAGCGTCCCAGTAGTCAGTTGATGTGTGGCTACAAGTCACTAACGTGTAAACGTCGTCACAAAGCTGTTTCCATACACTCTATAGGACCGCAACACCGCTGAGCGGAGTCAGGCGACAAGGATGTTTGATCTTCATTAGTTAATTGCTCATTTACAGTCAGATTATTCACGTCTGGTGTTTCAGACGACAATCTTTGCATATTTATAGCATCCTCATAAGCCGGTGGTTGTGTTACGTCACTTCCGGGAGTTTGCGCGGTTTCACTTCCGGTTTGTTCGTGTTCGCCAATTTCGAAGAGAATGTTTTCGCTCGGTGTCTGTGGGCTTGTAATGCTGTCTGCGCGAGAAATGTGTGAATGGCTGCTAGAACTCGCTCGCGTGTTGTAGAAGTGACCGCTCCACCTGTGTTCTGGTCGAATCGTCACGGCAGGAAGTGATGATGGATAGAAGTTAACTATACGCTCCTCCGTTCTCTCCGGGGATGTGAGCACTGTGACGGTTCTAGTAAACGAATTGAGATGAATAGTACTGGGAAAGCGTTTTTGTTTTTTCTGTTTCTGCTTGCGACGGAAAGAATCAGTTCTAAGACTGTCCTCGTCCTCGTGTCCCGTCAAAGCGTTTCTCTCGTCATCGCCAATAGCCGTGCAGCTGTTGTATGTACGAAATCTCCGGCTTGACAAGAAGTCTCGCGAGAAGAAGGCTCTGATGAAGCCACTACTTCTTGACGGAGGAAGGGCAGAAAACGTCAGGCTACGTGGAGGTACCCTGGTTGTAATGAAACCGTTTGCATCAGGAGTAAACCGCTGAATGGTGGGATCACACAACAGAGCCTCGGAATAACTGGGAACCAGTATATTATTGTTCCGGATGTTCATTTCAAAGTCTGTGCTGTTCATGGTACTGGCGCGAGATATTGCTGCCGGTACCACACACGTATTGGCATAGTTTGCACCAAAGCACTTGTGTACATGGTAGTGAAGATGTGCTGTTTTATACTCAATAATCACACGTAAAGGCCACGAGAGAAGAAGAAAAGATGCCAGCCAGAATATCAAGTTTGACACATACCACGGCAAGTTATCTGGGTCGGCAAAGGCTATCATATACTCCTTGAAGTTAACATTGAGCAGATCCATCCCTTCTCTTCCCTCCATATAGTCATCTCTAGTCTCGTATTCCTGGAAGAACTGGGCACGTTGGTCTTCAAATTCACACTCTGCCTCAATTGTCTTGAAAGAAAATCCCTTAGTGAATCGTATTTTGGTTGCTGGATAATTGTCCAGGGAAGAGAGAGTCCTTGACTTGTCTTTGACACCACAGATTGTGAAATTGAACGCGGAGCCAGCAGTGCAAGAGTTAACTCGTTCGTAGTAGATCTGACTGGACGTGAACGCGTCGCCGTTACGGTACCGTGTCACTTGGCGAGTACGCCGCACGTAGTGGTAACACACTGCCTTCCACCAGATAATGGGCAGCGCTTCTTTCATGATGGCTACCCTGTCGTACACGGAACTGACGTCCACCTTGTACTGCAACTCTATGCGGGTGTGGCTGTGCCAGCATTCCACGAGATAGACCAGATACAACATTATGACGAAGGCGACGGGGATGTAAATGTAGCCGTCGTTGCAGGGGTTTGAACGGTCGAGTTGCGTGACGGTGATGTAGTAGTCGACGACTTTCTTGTTAACGATGACCAGACGACACCATCCAATGGCGCCCAGACACCCGTATATGAGCAAGGTGAGGATAAGGCACTTCCAGTGAGCGTCATGGCGGAGAGATCCACATAGCGACTGCTTGATGGCTTTTTGCTGAAAATATATTAAGTAGAAACATTTAATTTCAGTCACTTTATTTAAAACAAACACTAAAAATTATTATTATTTTATTTATTTATTTTTGTTTTTAAATAAATTTTATTTCACCTCCCTTAAAAACAATATTGTAATTAAATAACGCTGATCAATTTGTTTAACTATAATATTATGCACCACACAATAAACTAAAATGTATCACCCATGAATTTGAATTACTGATAATAGCATAAAAACTAATGGGGAGACATATATAATTAAAAACGAATAAGATTAAGCAATATAAAATATTAGAACATGACTTAAATGTTACAAAGAATACATTTTATGTTAGCCATTGATAACTTGACTGGAACGAGCCGAGCTTGTTTGCTAAATAAATTAATTTTATAAACAAAATGACTTTGTGACTACCCACCCCACACCGAAGAATTCTAATTCTAGAGGAAACTTCAACTACTGGCATAATTCATTCTTACAATAGACAGTGATGTCAACACACTTGATTGTCAACTATGCGCGACCTACATAATACCAGTAGGCTAATTTCCACTGTCGAATATTCATAATTCATTGATCGCCAGATTGCTTTTATACAAATGTCAGCAACAGACCAAGGATGAGAGTAGCAGCTTAGAAAAGAAATCTAAAACAATAATTGCATGTGTAAAATTTCTTCTCCAATAATGAAATTGCTCTATTAACAATAAATATGTTACAAACAGCATTAGCTGCGCTCGTACAGTAGCACCCGCCTGACGCTTAATACTCTACTTTTAAGTTGTACGCGAAGATGGCTTTAATAACAATGGGTAATATCCAATTTTACCATATCAAACATATTGTTAACGACAAAACATTGACATGACCAAATACGAATATCTGCACAAGGCAGAGTCGAGAGGACATTGCGACAACAGAGATGGCAGGTGTACTTTATTTATACATAATACGATTACGTACATTTATATTTAAATCTAGATAGCTATAACGTAGTTTAAACGTCAAAATCTTTAACGTAGCCAAAAGTATATCTCTGCACATGGAGAGTCGAAGGAATATTACGAAAACAAAGTTGAGATGGCATGTACTCACGATGATACATATATACAGGTGTTCGCCAAAATTAGCGTATGGCACCCGACGAAAGCGCAGTCATTTTGGATTTATCTATTGTTTTCATCGTGAAAGAGCCAGTTCCATTTAGTCAGTGTGTACATGTTTGATAAGATTTAATCTCAAGGAAAACACATTAACATGGTCAAATGCGTATCTCTGCACAAGGCAGAGTCCAAGATTATCAGCTTGCTTGCTAATAATCAGCATGAAGCACACACTTAACACTGGTGTTACTTCTAACCATGTACAATTGCGCTCTCTTGGCGGCTTTGCGTTTCACATGAATCATCCCAATAGAAATCTATCACAGAGAATTCAATGGAGATTGAAAAGGCAGTTAAATATAAAAGTGAGTTAGCCGGTTAATCTGTTTTATTCGCAGACGCTGCTGATTCCGCCGGGATGAAAGCAAACCTTTATCAACTATAGCTCTACTATCTCTGTAATTGAGCACATCTTCAGATGACAGTGCCCTTAATTTGCCTCAATGCTCAGACGGAACAAGGATTTAAGTTCTAGTTAAGAAAAATGATTGTATCCCAGATATTTTGAGGGACTGTTACGAGTTTGTGCAGGTACGCCACAGTGTGGGCAGCAAATCATCATTCGTACACGCCACCAATATACTTCAAAGTATCTAATCTATAAACAATAACTTTATAGGAAAAAAACCTTCCCAAATATATTTCGTAAAAAGTACTTCCAGTTTCATAATAGTTGCTTGTCTCGGGTCGCTTCCATCGAAATAAAGTTCGAACGTTTCTAAATGAAACTCGCTTATTAATAATACATGACCATAACCGTCCCGCCCTTGAAACGCCAGTTCATGTATCACGAAATATCTCATAACCAGAGCTCTAATATAAGCCTACTAAAGCCAGGGATAAAACTGGCCATGAAAGCGTAATGGCGACGTCCACTGACTGTTAGTCGAAGTATAAACAAGCACTTGGAGGTTTCCTAATAATCGCCCATCCACTAGCATGTAAATTCAGCCGTGATTGGAATCAAATTCTAGCCCCACTTGTCCAGCCATACACATCCGCAAAGCTCCTGCCAAGTCTTTTATCGAATTTACAGGCCTTTGAAACACTCCAATGTGGCTGGATATTGTATAGATCAGCCGCTTCAAAGGGGAACCATTTTCACTTCCAGCAGCTTCATTGAAAAAAAAGTATTACATCAACTTGACTGCTCGAGAGACTTGCAGATAACGTTGACATGGAAAGAGAGGTGCCGTATTTTCCGTATACGTCATTTCAACAAATCTGGCTAAATTTCTTTTAAAACGCTTTACCTATAATACGGGGTTTTTTAAAGTAAAAAAACATTTTAAATCGTTAATTTCCCACATCTTTAAGCCCGACACAACATTTGGAATAATTGTTTTGACACTGTCACGCTTAGCCCAAAGTAGCTTTGTCAGTTCGGACGATAATGAAATGAAACGGAGTGTACCGATGAAAGAAAGTGACTTCATTTGTGAAATTTGATAAATCAATACAGATGCGTAATGCATGTGATGTGTAGTTGCATTCAGTTAGGTTAAATCTAGTCTACCAAATCAATATCTTTAAAGTAAACCAGTTGTTGCAAGGGATCTGAAATGTTCTAAATCATAGAACACAAATGTAATTTATCACCATTAGCAATGATTGAACGAAATATGACATAAATAGCGACTGTCAACAATTGAATCATCTTCACCACCGCCACCACCATCATCATCATCATCATCATCATTATCCATTAATATCATCATTATTTACATGTATTATCATCAACTTTAGAATCATCATCATAATCAGCATTATCATCTTCATCATCCATCAATATCTCACTATCATCATCAATAGTTATATGTATTATCAACTTTAGAATCATCATCATCATCATAATCATCATCATCAAAACCAACAGCTGTTTATAATCTGGACGACAAAACATTGACATGGCCAAATGCGTATCTCTGCTTTACTTTTACCTGCGGACAAACAGCAATTATGGTTGTGCTTACAACGGGTGCAATTGTGTAAACATTTCGATGAACAAACCTAAAACATTTGTTTCGTTTTATGATTACATACACTACTAGTGTACACGCCGTCGTGCTACTTATAACTAGCGCGAATATTATAATACACGTGTCCCCATGTGACCCAGTCAATACAGCTGTGTGTCGCATTACGTTTTAAATCACTGCCAAAGTAAAGCGCACGGTGGCAGAAGGAATGTGGTAAGGCTTCTACCAACAAGCAATTTTGCCGCATTACCAGAGTGAAGGAGATATTGGCGTTGTATTAAATAGGATTTACGCCCAATAAATCAAGATGATTGGCTTCAATGGCAAACATGATCACTGAATGATCTTTCAATTCGCTGCCTTAGTAATTGGCAGAGAAATTATGAGCTGCTACCTGATCAAATGACGGCTATGGCCTGTCTTTCTGCAATTGTAACTCGGCAAACATACTTTTGCTTTATAAGAAATGAAAGTTTACGTTAAACCATAGCTATGCAGTCACATCAATAGTTAATCATTGGATACATTGTGTCAAGTTCAGTCTAGACTGTGGAGTATGAATATATTGTCGCCGTATATAGACTGAACATGGAACCAAGTCTAACACCACAGATCGTACCTTTGAAACGATTAGAAATAAGGGTACCATTGTTCAAGTCTATCAGGTCGACAGATCGATCCTCTTCAGTGGACCGATTGGGTTCTTTCTTGTTCCAACCAATGATCCACGACTGGTCCATCAAAAGCCATGGTGTCTGTAGGAAGGTGCACATAAAAGATCCCTTGCTGTTATTCGAAGAAGAGTAGCCTAAGTCACGGCAGCGGATATCCTCTGTGACCAAGTGTCAATAACGGTGCGTTTGACATATAATAACCGCTGATTGATAACCAATGTCTTCCAGTGGTGTCGTTAAACAAACTTTTTCTATTTTTTTTTTTTTATCAAATTAGGCTCTATCATTTACGCATTTAAGCGCGCATGGATACCCAGCTTTAGTGGGTTTCTTTAAATACATGGATTCAAATTACTTCAAGCAATTTAACCTAGATCAGTATATTATGTTACTTTTTGAACCTTACAATCCATAAACGCATGCTTGCAAATATACCGACAAAGTAAACAGATTAATTCAAACATCCGTTAAATTCGTTAGCAAATCAAACATGCAGAGGAGTTATTTCGTTGGTATTTCATATCAGGATTACATCTGAAAATATACCAAAAGATGAAACAATAATTCGTTAAATTAACTATAATCAAATTGGTTCGTTAATCAACCGAGATGTTTCAAAACCATGTCATTAAAGATGCGGAAACACGACCTCAACTTGACTGAATTTGTGTTAGGGAACGGATAGCTACCGGAAGTTGCAATATGTCAACACTGCATCACCAGAAACGTGCATGTGGCAGATGAATAGGAAGTCTTCAACACACAGGAACTGAATTAATCGCCATACTTTTACATCCCATATATGAGGAACTCATTCGAGTCCTCCAGGAAATTGTTTGAGCAGCTCAAATGCGCAGACATTAATTACCGTAACGCGCGACGAGTAGAAAGATATGAAGTGTCCATAACTTTGAACAAATACAGCACAGATAAATCAATAATTCATTTCTCATGACCAATTTGGTATTGAGCACGCAGATGCTTTGATGATCAACAGTTGGTGTGAGAAACCTGCTTATCCCTCAGCGGCCGTGCGAGGATCAAACTCACGCAAAGATCAAACATCTCCGCAGGGAGTTAGTTGGCTGGTCGCTAGTATGGGTCGCGAACAGTTGGCTGAACACAACTTTAATAAGTATGTATGTATGCCAACAAATGACTGTCAGGTCAGATGTCGGGTGTTGACCTAACCGTCATTTGTTGGCATGTTTCAGTATTTATAAAAAATATTACATAATTATGAATGTGTCATTAATGTCTAATTTATTAGTACTTTAATGGGTTCCATAATGTCTACCTATATTACAATATCATACTAAAGCAATATGTAAAATTTACTATAATCATTCAAAGTGTACTTCTAAAAAATTAATAATAGTTTGTGAATACCTCTATAACTATCGCTTGCTCAGAAATGCTATTTTTATCTTCTCTTTTGAAATAATTTACATCATTGGATAGCTTTTATAGAAGTATAGTTGGGACTAAAGTAAAACTAAGTGAAAGATAATCGATGATTGCAATATTGAGCGATACTGATAATGTCACTTCAGTAACACATCAATGCGTGACAAAACACATCATTGTCTTCAGAATATGCGCCAACCGTGTACAGATAAAACAGTTTATAGATCAATACCATAGCTAACTGTAATCCAAGTGTATAAAGTATACACTGAATTGAATTAACCCAATCTTTGAATAGTGCTCTCAAATGATGGCGCGCCACTACCAACGCCAGAGATAGCGGGCTCGGTCAATCGATGATACAATTCAAGAGAAAACTCGCTATTAAGTGGATCATTCTCTTTTATTGAGATTGACATATAGATCTATGAGCTACAATGCTGTTCAGGCACGCTAATAAATTGTTGGTTACAGATTTAAAGAGGTCAACAATTACCTTAACGAACACCCTCGGGCTTTCTCAGAATCCAGATACTTATAAAACATCAATACTTTTGTCAGATTCTGAAAATGGCAACTCCAATGCCATTGCTAGGTCTATCTTTGGCTTTACACCATGGCTACTTCAGACGTCTGGTGTGATAACTTTTAACACGTTTATTGTAGACCACACTTGAATTCTATGCAAATACGTTCCAACTAATCAGGATTTAATCTGTTTCTTATGTTTCGAAATACATTGTAGTTTATACGTTTTTGTTATTAAACCATTAATAGTCAGGTCATACAGGGAGGTAATAATTAAGATGCTAAGCCAGAACTATATTGTTCTTGATATAAAACAGATCTCTTTAATTGACATTCCAAACAAACAAATGTTACGTAGAAATTACTGCCCATTTGGGAACTCGAACTAAATACAATTAGCGAGGGTTAATTCACCTAGAATTAGACTGAAAGAGAACATTTCTTCAAAGATAAATTTAATAAAACATCGTATAATTATAGATCACCGTTTTATCAGCAGCAACCATCTATAACAATTACACCCAGACGGCCGTTTCAATACGAAGGAAGCCATAACGCGTCTATTTTTATTAACTATAACTATATTCAACACTGACGTCTGGGTTGCCCACAGCAATCTACGTTGTTTCAATTTGACATCATCTCCAAGGATCATTACTGTTTTGACTGCCAATAGCACGGCAACATGCGACCTTGCCCTTGTTTGATATAATATCTCGTGTACCGTGACTGGTATCGTGATTAGGCCACTTTCATAGGCTCACACGTAGACTAGACTCTACAGTCGCCGACTTCAATGACATGTCTATGTTATATTATTTAAAGCTGTACAAGATGCACACTCTTGCAGAAAATACCTCGTGATGTATTTCACGAACTGTTCTCTATTCCTTTTTTTTTATTATTGAACGTTTTCTTGAGAATTGCACAATAATTATACAAAGTGTAATCGACTATGGACACAGTTAAGCTTCCCACGATTAGGTTTTCCATCGGGAGTTATTCGACGACAACTTGTGTAAATAAGTAGCAATAGTTAGTTGAACACACTAACGAAGCCATTTGTTGACCGTAATCTTAAGTTCTTGGCATGCACCCACGATTCACTGCCAAAGCATGGAGGCATAATGTTTATGGGAGATAGAACATAACATATCCTTTGTTATTTAGTAATAAGCAGCGGGTTTCGTCTCATACTAACACCAACGTTTGTCCTGGTCGGGCAGTCGAGGCTACTGGACTGCTTAGCCAGGTCAGACGTGCTAGACCATCAATTGCAGTTGAATCCCGTTGGCTCGAACACCGTCGGTGCTCGATAAACCGTTCGATCCATCGGGTAGTTCGACCCAAGCATCAGTAACTTAATATAAGGGTTCAATTCAGTACTTCTATCTTGGTTCAAGCGTTGCCATGTATTCGACCCTTCCGCGTTCGAGCCAACGTGATTCTAATGTATATATACACGAAAATAACTTATAACTAACTAAGCATTACAGGACCACACCGCCACAGCGACGTTCATTGTTGTGGCAGATATATGGAGGAAGTAATTAACTGGTGTACAGTGACGTGTTGCGAGAATAGAAAAATGGCAGACGATTTCACTGAACTACTTTGCGTGTGATATTAACACAGTTAGTAAATCATCATGTGCATACGCGTATCTTCCTCCTGTCATGAACGTTCTTCAATCTCAGTACAACGTTTGCATAATACGAAGTGGTACAAGGCATGCATTATTTAGTATGTAGAGCATTGCACAACTGGATGTATCGTAATAACATCCCTCGAACAGGCAAATAATTATTTTCCAGAAAACTACCAATGTTTTATTAATGGGAAGAAGTAGCGGTGCTCGCTTGTCTCTTTATAAAGATAGAAGATCGCAGCCGCTCGACAAAGATAGAAGATTGCCATCTCAAGTCAGAAAGATCCTCATCACATGTCAACTGTTGCCTGATTAGATGGCTAGAAAGAGATCAGTTAATAGCATGCCTGCATACCGCGCAGGTTTTCCTGCAATCATATCTCTGAATGGTGAAAAGGCATTTCTGCAATAACATCACTCCAATTTAGAGAGACAACTAAATCCCATGCTGCGCATACATAATTCATTGGGTCGTCCATTACAACTGAATTTTGATTCGAGCTATCAAACTGTGATTGTTGCCGTATGGAACGGATAAACATTTAATGAATGGTTAATAACGGCTTATCTTGAGTGAACGCATGGCGGACACAGTGCAGTTGTGTGGCTTGTTTTTGTGACATGTTCATGTATGCGACATCCATGATACAACATGACAAGTATTCATTACTGTCGTTGTAAGATGGCGGCCGTTTGAACAAACTCGACGTTCTAATGTATGATTAAACTATTGTTCTATAAACAATTACTCGTTTCTATTTGATCCGGACAGGCAATCGTAGAAGTGCTGGGCGCCCGGGGACTCGATGGTGATCGAACGACTAATCATACCTAGTGGACGTCTCAAACACGGGCTGTGTGCCACGGGGCTGCACAAGTGCTAGTTAAAAATGTGTTGGTTAATAAAAATAAAATTCGGTGTAGCACATATTTATTATCCCGTGATCCAAACTATGTAGCACACCTACAAGATAATCTATGAGAAATACCCATGAGTTCAATTATTGTCAGTTGTTCGTAGATCACAAGTTGGAATAGAAAACAACGCAAAGGGTCCACTAAGGACAATCGATCCTTGGACCTCTGGAACGTCAGTCGGACGTTCTTGCGCAGAGCTACGTCCCGCTCCCGCAGCACACGAATCAAGCAGACAGTTGCTGATGACCCTCTATAAGGTCGTCTAAACAATAAACCCTCGGCCCCAAACGATCGATCTTAGTCGGGAGTAACAGAATGTCTCCTCAAACGTGTCCCGTCAACCGTTCCTTAAAAAATATCATTGCGGAAATTGGTTGTTAGCGTTGCAGGGATGTTTATGATTAATAGATATAAAGTAAGGCTGCGGATTCATCGTTTACGGAAGTCAATCGGTCTCGTATGATGTAGCGTTATATTACGAGTGGCTATTTATTGATGATTGTGCCAAAATTGTTTTACGTCAGCAACATGGTTAGAAAGTGGTTTAATATGTTATACATTGAATGGCTTATTTTGAAACATCATCGTTATTATTTCTATCACTACAACTGGAAATAAACCACTTTTTTAATATTACGTTTTCGAAATTTTACATTAAATAATCAGCCCCTGATGTTAGTTAATAGTAACGTATTTCAGTGCTTGTATCCAATTAAGGTTCAAGTACGTTTGTCATGGTCAGGCAATGTTAGTATACGTCTTTCTGCTAACCCATCATCCCTATAAAGTGTACAGCGGTATACTAGTATACTGCCAAACGGTACTGCGGTACATACCGCCAAACCTGTTATCGATAAAAACACACTAAGCAGTATTCCCATACTAACAGAACCCCAAATAAATTGCTATAGGCAGTTTTAATGTAATAACAATAACTGATATATTCCAGATTCCCCCACAGAATAGAAAGGGAAGAAGTGAAAAGTCCATACACAACCCAAATGGCTACTTTAGTGGATACGTGAACTCATTTGCCTTCAAATTGAATGCAGTTCTATTCATCTGATAGTAACCACATGTAAGTAAATTGGCGGTTTGTTTCGCGCGCAGCTTGGCCCGTGACTATAAACATGTCGGGAGTTTGAACATAGACTCTGGAATTAAACTGCATTCGGTTTGTATGGACATTAATCTACACGTTATTCGGTTTCAACCACGCTTGCAGACTTTAAGTTCTTTTTATTGATTAATTAATCACAAAACACAGTATCCAGTATCACAAAACATCCCATACATACAATAAGACTTATCATGTTACCAAAATGAATGTATTGATCCCTGGAAAATGCTATCATTGTTAGGATATTGGGTATCACATCTAAACGACAAAACATTGATATGGTCAAATGCGTATCTATGCACAATGCAGAGTGGAAGGAATATTGCGACAAAGTAGAGAATGGGGTGTACTCACGAATCACTGCCAAAGCTGTGATGATACCAGGTGTTCGCAGAATATGAGCGTATCCTGCTC
>JAULBR010090536.1:0-12410 GCA_032355825.1 Melanodrymia aurantiaca
TTGTAACAACACGTTTGTGTAGCAATCAGTTAACATAAATGCGTTACATTATTAATGCGAATAATTCTCACTCGCATATTTCGCATTGATCTAATGATCGCATTAATTTCAGGATCTACAGTATATACAATTCATTTGTGGTAAGTGTTGTGGTTTCCTGCTGACTGTGACATTCTACCTATACTGCTGTAGTGTGAAGAATATAGTCTTCTACAAGTGTGCCTTAGTTGACTGGAAATTGTATAATCAGGGATCAATCTTCCACTTAATTCACATAGTTCATTGAAACCAACACTCATCGTATTTCTCAAATATTTTATAGTCTTATGATGAAGTAAATATATATATATATAGAAATGTTAATAGCATTGGCTTTTTGTATAACGCAGAAAAGAAAAGTGTTTGTTATGATGTATATAGGAATATCCCAGAAAGTTGTCATATACATGATCTATATTCAAAACGTGTACTCAGAAAAATGTATCCATGTCTTTTTCTAGTTTAGTGCATGTCATTTTTGTAAAACCGAAAGACATAGTTAACCAAATAGAAGCTGAGAAATCTTGAAAGAGGTGGCACATTATTCTAAAATATACCAACTGTATTACTATGACTATGAAATTAAATATATAGGAATAAAAATATATGATGACTATGTCATATATGAACTATTCTGGACATTATACCAAAATGAGCGGGGGTGATGAAATTTGAAACAAATGAAGACAACTCTTTTTTAATAACATATTTCCAAACCGAATCCATTTATCAATAAGGTAAAGAAATATTGCAATCTATAACAATATCCTGTTATATAATGGCTGTCAATGTGTGATGTAAATGTGATAACTTTGATGTTCACTGCATAATTAAGAGATAGGACAGAAATACATACCCATGCATGTACACTGTATACAATTGTTTGTTATTGAGTTATAAAAGCTATTTAAATGCATGAATTAAAAGCATCAAACAATTACTGTTAACAAGTTTATTGACTAGTTGTTTATAGGTAAATAGTATAGGCAACTTGTAGGTATTGCAATACATAAACGTCCTGACTATCTGACATTTACCGTTTTCCATCAAATATATATAAATCAATACCAGAGTACGAAAAATGGTGAAGTATCAATATACTGCTGTTTCCCATATATTGATACTTATTTTGGGGTGGTATGGTTGACAGTTTAGTTTGTGCTAGTGTATTGTGATACAATATTGTATATTATGGTATTGTATAGGTCATTGTATATTATCATCCAATAGAGGCTTTTGCAGGAGATATTACAAGTATTATAATTTGTGATATCTACTACGATATCTCCTGGAGATATCACGTCTTATAATCTTGACTGTTTTTTTAGTTGGTCACCAAGAAACCTGACAGTTCTAAACATGATGTCATAACGTTGTCGCATCTGTTATGATGTCATAGATTTGCATCCCACAAACACATTTCAAAATATACTTTAATATGATGACGCAATAAATTGATAGGCAGTGGTAATAGGTGCTATTTTATAATGAAGTGTCAAACAGCAAAGATTGATGTTACAAGTCGATGTATTCTTTGAGTAATTCATTCATGTGTTTAGACAATGCAACATCAATGCACCATATATATGTACTTTAAATACATATCTTGTATGCATACTAAAGCGAACAACCATTTAGTAGGATCGAAACATTAAAAATTAAAGTAAGAAGAAATTTTGTCACACGTCATCGTTCTTTGTGTATAATGATGACAAATTCTGAACTTCCATACAAACCACATTCGGTATGCATATACATTAACTCTGGCATGCAGATCATTATTTAGTGGAAGTACAGGCTAGAGAGTAGACCTTATGCAACAAGTCGATGGAACTCTAACTAATCACCAACTTTCACTAATTGGTTGTATAACAGTTTTCAAAGTCATCAAATCTCCCATGATCGAGCATGCATACGGTATGACACTCTTTAATAAAGAGTGGAGGCACAACAACCAACATTACATAACTTTTCATAAAATGCATAACGTGCCCTCATAATACCAGAATGGAATCACAATCTTGTGGCAAAATTGTACACCTGGAGATCACGCACATAATTGACTTTTTTCAGGTGTTTGTGTATGTATCATGCGCCAAAGTGACACAGTTTAGATTACATTTGATTGAACATGTTCCTATCGTTGAAACATAATGTTTGTATCAACTGTTTAATGAAGCTTACAGACAATTTATACAATTTGTGAAACCTGTTTGGTTGAGTATGCGTATACTTTTGTATTCATATTGTTGGACGCAATATCAAAATTTGAGAAAACATATTTTCATGTTGCAATCTATTAATCTGTCACCTTTTAAATTACACTGTTGCATTGTACACTACCATTCAGAATTTTTTGAAATTAGCGATAATCAAAACTAAATGAGCTTGTTTCGATGTATATTCCTGTAAATCCATCTTGAACAGCATCTTTAGTATCTGAGTGCAGCCTTGTCCACGAGTTATCAGGATAGTGTGTACTGGTAATCAGCATTTCCATTGCACAATGTCTTTCAGTTGTAGCATATGATTGCATTTGTGTTGGCACCTTAGTGTTTTCACTAGTCATTGTAAATTGAACTATATCAGGGTTTTTTTTTCCATTTGGATATTTTAAGAGCATTATTTTTCATAACAAACATTTGAGTGAACAATTATGTAAATTGATATTTAATTCTCATATTTCTTTTTGTAGACTTAGCATGACACTTATGAATACAACTTTAACAATTATATTAGTAGGTTATATAAGTAAATTGTTCTATCTGAGGGCAGGTACTACATTGTACTTGGGGCAGAATTGTGTGGAATATTCTGCTTGCCCATGGTGGGGTATACTTTGTTGCTAGAGGTTTGGTTGTCTCCAATGTTGTTTGTCTGCAGGTGAGCTTGTTGCAACTGTTTTGCTTGGTGTATAAACGTGATCATTTCAGTCTCTGTCTGACTGGCCCATGCATCTCTGCCAAATTGGATGGTTTAACATACCTATATATTTCTATCACAGTGTGATGATTTTTTCATCTCCTGTCTTCCATTGACTACTGATGCTGTGTCCATCTGATCTATTGGTGTTAATGGGAGTCTTTCTGTTATAATTCTCAGGTTCTCGTTCTGATTATTTTTCTGCTTTCTGTAAATTGCTCTTGGCAACTGTTCCCGGATTGTCATGCCATATTCAATGACTGTCCGACATGTATGGGATATTCCTTTTTTGAGTATTCTAAAATCTGATCTGCAATCTGTTCTAGTTAGTTTTCGTAGAAGTGCTGTCCTTATACCCGGTAATACCCTTTGTCTGAACATTTTCAATCTGCTGTCTGCATGTCATCATTTTGTTATAATGGTACATGTGTCTCCATGTTAAACTGCTTCCTTCACACTTTAGTTTTAGCCACCTAACAGAGTTCAGTATGTTTCTGCTACTAACCAGACAGTTCATACATTCTTGTGACATTGTTATTCAAATCTATTTTTAAATATATATATCATGATATATTGTATCGAAGTCCTCATTGTCACATCATTAGATCTCTAATATCTATATTGTCAGCAAATGTAAAACAAAACGAAACAAAGTGATTATAATATCAATTTTTATTGATTTGTCAAGAATCATCAGTGATATAAATGAAGCTGTATATGAATATGTATGAATAATTTTTTGTGATTTGCATACGAATCCCCCTGTGTAAACAGAATTTAACCATTCATGTCTCATTTATCTACAGGCTTTTTATTTCACCTTGCTTTTTATGTAATGCTTTACTGAAAATCTGGCTTAAAAGTACAAGTAGTGCCTGCAGTGTACATGGTGGTCCATTGATGGTTTGTATAAATTTCAAGATATTTATTACATGTACAATGTACTTGCATTTTGGTCACATTGCGATCAACCGTGATCAATTTTTATCTATTGTCATTCAAATTATGGTAAGATATTAAATGTCATCACATTCAAACTTCCTGAAAACAGACACTATGTCTATAAATGTGAACTATACTTCGTGTCTGAACATTTGTAGTATGTTTTTCGTAGATAACTTTAGTTTTGTTTAACCGAAAAGACAAAAATTTAAACATTTTTGAAAATACAAAAAAAGACCTATTTTTATGTGCAAATTATATAACTTTAGGTTTACAAATAAAAATATTGTAATGCAAATACATACAAACAATCTTAAAAACAATCCATCGTCCACCATTGAAAATGGCGGATTTTTCTGAGGATTTTTTGTATATACAGTGTACACTGTATTTGTATTACAAATACTGTATTTTTCTTTGTTAACCTAAAGTTATATAATTTGCACACAAAAATAGGACTTTTTTGTATTTTCAAAAATGTTTACCAGTAACTTTTTTCTCTACGTTAAATGAAATTAAAGTTATCTACGAAAAACATACAAATGTTCACACAAGAAGTATAGCTGATGGCATCATTGTTAAATTAAACCAGGAAATTTTGTCATTAGGAATTCAAAACCGATTTTTAACGCAGCATTATAAATAATAATTTGTGAATGTTGTTTAGTTGATTTTGCATTTGTTTTAGCGTGTCTATGTATGTATTTAATTTGGGACCCTGTAGGATTTGGTTGTTAATTTACTTGATTTATGCTTAAATACTCTGACATCTCATTTCCGAGACATCTTGGAAATCTCTGTCGGGTATATCGCAGGATATACTACCGCAAATTATAGGGCTCATCCAATCAGATTTAGTATTACATGTATACTCCTTTATACTTGTTGAATTAGAAAGAAATTTTTCAAAACATTTTTGTCAAAAGCATCACAAATGAAATCATGTGGCTTCTATTATAAAAGTGCTAGCACAGATTCAACATTCTTACAAGTGTATTGCCTACCGTTAATGGTGGGAGAGATGAAATGTGTCATGTTTGCATTCCAAATACATGTAAAATGATGTATTATTGGTTTGTGTACGGTGGAGGTAACAAATTGTCTGATTTTGTCTTATATTGATTTAATGTTCTTTTATGTGCACGATTCATTCCTAGCTACGCCATTGATGATAAATAACCAGACAATACGCAGTATGATATATGGTCGAAAGATATTTGTTGATATTATCATTAATGGTTTGCTTACAATGTTTTGAGAATGACTACACCATAATTATATATAATATATACTGGAGTATGTAGATTGAAGTGAATTGCAGCATGATCCAAGCATATATTTTCTATGTTTATTTTTGTATTTTATCTAATTTATTGAGATTTTTTAGTCTACAATATGAAAAAGTCAAAGAGTGTAGTAATAATTATTTTAATGTACATTTGTACTTGCATCTTACAAATTGATGTTATCTCAATGCTTAGTTTGAACTCATATGAGTCGAATATGTTCAAACATCAATGGTGTTTGAGTCAGCAGTAATTGCATTATTTTTATCTATTATTAATTTTTATCATTTATTAATATTTATTCTTCAGCAATGAAAAAAAGTAATGTTGATTGCTTTTAACAATGCATTCCTATCATTTATGAACTGGTTTCGTAAAAACATTTTATTTCAAAATTTACAATAAAAGGTATTTAAATAAATGTTACATGTACATATATTTCATTAGGTTTTTTGTTTTAAATATACTTTTCTAATTTACATGTTTGGTTGTTTGTTGTTTTGCTTGTTATGCATAATTCTTTGTTGTTGCAAAATATATTATTTTATATTATGTACAGTGTTATCTCTTGTAAATAGCTATGGTTGTTATCACATGTACACACACTATATTTTGATAATGAGGGAATACTTAAATTAATTACTTTTGTCGTTATATAAATTTAAAGTTGAAGATTTCAAAGATGCCAGTTTCTCACTCAAGATGTATTAATTAATAGAAACAAATGGATTAAAATATTTGTTAATATTTGATATAGAAAGGACAATCTAATTGAGACATCACACTGTGACATTTACATGTTATGTACTCAATGTGTACTCTTTACCATGTACATGTACACTGAATTAACCAAACCAAGTCAAACCAAACCAAATTGACATATTTTATTTTAAATTGGTCTATTTTAACCAAGGTAATTTCATAAATTGAGATGCATTATATTGTGTATGTTATTTAGTTAATAATGTTCATCTGTAATGTGACAATCCTGGGGTTTACACAATTCAACCCCTTTCTCAGATAAGTTGCTTTTTAGTTAACTAATTTGTTTTTCTTGGAGATGAAGTAAACACACATTTTACGATATAAGTACTTCTATTTATAATCAGATAAAGGATATTTGTTCCGATGCATAGGAAGTCTTATATTAATCCAGAACTTTTGCACTCTACAAAATTGCTACCGGGGTAACCTATTTATACCATCATGTATACAGATAGTGGCTCACATTAAATATTCTACATTCTTTTTAGCAATTGAATGATTTGGAGGATTTCCAACCTCCTAAGTTATTGATAGGACAGCAGAAAATAGTCTATTAAGGTGTTATCTAAGGGGACCAAATTCAGTTGTTTAATTAATTTTATTATACATGTATATATAATATATAAATGTATGTGTAGTCTGTTAGCTTGTACAGCAAAATTGAGGTCCATATGCATTTTTGGGTAAAATATAAAACCACTTGATAACAATTTTACCGACCATCCTAAAGACCCTATTTTGGATTTCAAAATAGCTGCCATTTACATATATTCCATGATATACCTTGACTTGTAGACAGATTTGAAAATAGCTGCCATTTACATATATTCCATGGTATATCTCGATTTGTAGACAGATTTGAAAATAGCTGCCATTTACATATATTCCATGGTATACCTTGACTTGTAGACTATTTAGAAACATAATTCTACCATATATGTAGCTACGACTCCATGCAAAGGTTATCCAGCACAAACTTTCAGTGTTGTCAAGCTTGACGAATTAGTGAGGTACATGCAAAATCAAAAAGCAATGTTCATACCTAGCACATAATTTAGTTCACACAGAAGTTTCTTGGTGTAAAGCAGACATTGATATTTGCAAGAACACTAACAACAGTTCAGAAAATAATCAAGACAACTACAACAGTTTAACCAGAGCTAACCATGATGTAGTCCTATTCAAACTCCCAGAGGGCATAATATGATGAAAGACCATCTCTTCAATAATATGAATCAACTCCTTTAACCACAGAGCACCTTCTCCAAAACTGTCCACTTTAGGATGCTGCAAGACACAACGTGGCGGAACAACATTCCTCTAAGTGAGAATCTCTATGGCACTTTGAAAAACATTTACATTCATGCGAGCCACAGTTGTCATTGTCTAAATGGAGATTGAGGAGGAAGAATCGACCAATAATTTAATCCTTGTAAAAATGAATGTCATAGTTATGGTACCATTTTCATATTCAAAATCGCTGCGGCGGATTATCATCATTTTATTTCAGATCAGAGATCCATAGAACATATTATGCAGATATGTATTACACATCATGTTAAATACAGTAATACACAAAATATAATTTGTTGCATGTAATACAATAAATCATGTACGCAAAACGAATCAATGTACACGCTGGTATTGCAGAGGTGCATAATTAATTCGTTGGTGCTTACTTCAATTCTCTTTTATATGTTTAAACCTTTTTATACTGGTGTACTGTAGTCCAAGCAATAATATAAAGACTACTTATATTATACCAAACTTGTTGATGTTTAAAATGTCAGCTATTTCGAAATCCAAAATGTCCTCTATTAGGAATCTAAGTGATTTTGAATTGCCATAAATTATGCTATGGCAGTATTACCTCAAAATTACAAAGATTATACCCAAAAATGCATATGGGTTACTATATGCTGACAGACTAGTGACTGCAGATGTAAATATATTTGATTTGATTTATTTTTCTGTAACATTATACTGAAGAATTACTTTGAACATACAGTGACCAAGGAAATTTATTTATACCAGTCTTGAAACCAGTCTTTTTAACCATTTTTTCACAAACAATAAGATTCTGGTCAACAAAACGTGGTCCTGTGTATGACATATCAGAGTAAGGTTGGGACTCTGTCAAGATGTTTCATTAAGCAGAATTCTTGTTTACTTTTAATAATATACTGATCAGGATACACAGGTCGAACAGTATATTTTTAAGAGGACATACATGTATACATGTATAACAACATTGCACCAAGACTTTACAATAGGTTCTTTTTAATATAAAATATACATGTATTAGTAAATAGATTTTTGAATTTGTTTCTGTATGAAGTGCAAAGAAAAATTAATACTGTAAAAATATAAATCCCATTAAAAAAGAAGTCTTAAAATTGTAGTTGAGGTAGTCTAGTTTTGCTATTAATAGAAATTTTATCTCGTTTGCTTCTAATCACTTTAAGATTAAATCTGACTCCTACAAAATTACACTATTTGGAATAAAAAAAGTTATACAAAGTGCGTACATGAAGGTGTACACTGTGTGCTTATTGATTTGGTATGTTGTGTTTTATAAACACTTTTACTATGCATGTAAAGAATGAACCAATTAGTTTTGTATATTATATACATCTATACCGGTATACACATATTACTTGTACCATTACTTCAAATTTTTATCATTGTAAAATTACTTTAAATGGTTACGATGTATATTTGTTGATATATTAATTTTGTGAAGAAGAAAATTGCATCCCAGACAGACTCAATGGGCAAATGGTCAGTGGCAACATTGTAAGCATCATGAAACAATAATTCTCCTACAAAGCAAGTCAATGCTATCCAATAGTCATCTACACCACACTAGCTATGTTGTATGGTAACATCGCTGCAATACCAGATGGATGACTTGGTGTTGTCAGATATTATGTTCAGTTTATTGCTCCGTTTTCATGCTGATTTTTCTCAAACTTGCTGTTTGAACGATTTCTCAAGTACATAAGCATGATTACCGGGTACAACGTTGTTCTGCTGATCTGACATCACTCCGAAAACATCCCGAATGCAAACATTCATTAGCATTATCTAAGTACAGAAATGTCTCCATATTGACTGTGTTTTGATGAACATCAATATATCATGTGTTTCAAAAGCACATAAATGTTCATTTTCATTCAGCCATGGCATAACACACAACAATTTTATTAAAATTGTTTTTTTCTTTTCAAGTTCTGAAATAAAATAATCATTTTGTATTCCAAACATATCAAAATGTTACACCCAATCTCCACCCCAAAGCAATGATGGACATGAAAAGTGAAGTTCATGAGTCATTGACACGAAGATATGTGTAAATGTTCATTACAAAATATTTGGAAACAATCAATTTTACATTACTTTTCATTACACATATATATATTTACCTTTTTTCCTGCTAGTATAGTTAGCATGCAATACCATAGTTATGTACTTCAAGCTTTGCCAGAAGGTTGTCATATTTAAACTGCAAAGTTAAAAGATGTTATGTTCCATTTGTCAAAAAATGTCAATTTTTCTTTAGGGGTGAAAATATGTAGTAGTTACGTATCTCAATAATTTCTTGTTTTATCAATGTTGCAAACGTATATAAACAATTTATTTGTGAAGAAATATTGTACAATTGTGTCATATTTCCATTGCTGAGATCTTGGAAAACCCCAATTTTGTTTGTTAATAATGTTCACCTTTTTTACTAAACTCATTTTGTCAGTGTCCGGAAACCTTGATTCATTATCTTACTAATTAATATGTTTGTAGTTTTTTGCAGCAATAAGCAAAATAAGGATTTATGTTTGCTTTTGAATACCAACATTTTCACAGGCTGATATTGTCATTTTGTGTTTTAGATCGTAATCTAACAAAACGTTGCAACAATTACTGCTACATAAGACAAGTACTACTTGCCTTTCATTTGCAAGCTACAAGCACTACCAAATTCCAATAGGTCTTGCAGCAACTAAAACTTATAAACACAAGCTTATTTTGTTATTTTTATTTAGTTTCACTATTTTCATGTTTTCTCTTTGTGTAACAGATTTGTACTATATTTTTGCAACATTTTTAATTATCAATTATAATTGTATTTCTGTTTTTTCATCATCCAACTTTAGCAAATGTAATATTACATTACCACAACTGTCCAACAGAAATGTATCTAATTGAATGTCAAATGTATATTTACTTCATATAAATATATAAATATATATATATATAATAAAAATGTCTCTGATGAGAATAAATAGCTTTATAATAATGTTTACATTGTTTTTTTCCTTTTTTCACATTTTTTCAAACGCTACTTGTGTATTTGGCAGGGAAACTATTGATGGTTTCAATGTAGTTACTTTTTGTACAAGTACTTTTATATCAACATTTGTAATAAAAAAGTTTCATATTCTGCACGAAATACATACATGTAGATGCACATTTTGGCAAGACAAGGACATTATTCCGTTATAGAATACATTACAGTGAGGCGGAATGATACTCTTTGACTTGCAATAATGATGGACCAGAATTCAAGTCTTGATAATTACAATAAGATGGTTTTTGTGAAAATGGGAAATAATTCTTGATGTCTTACAACATTATCAAAAGTTATTTCCCTTCATGTACTATAATATTCATGTGCATTCAAAATACGTGATTTCAATGTAGTCTGGAAAAATGGATATTTAAAGCCATAATACGTAGTATTAAGACAAATGCCACCGTGCTTGTGAAGCTAACATTTCTAGCTCTGTATTATTAAAATTAGCATTTATTTACATCTTAGTGCTTACAATATAATTACATGTATATGTATATCCAATGAGTTCCAGACAAACGTCCAGGTAGCCTACCACAAACGCATTGGATATAGCCTACACACTGATATTGCAAGAACTAATATGTAAGTAAATGTTAATTTTAGTAAAAGCATTTTATGGACTATTTTCCGTTCCAGCCAGTGAAACACGTCTGGTTTATCCAATTCCGAATGTGCTATTCTGTCTGGGATAAGAAAGTGTGGTTCAGGTTTTCTTCACTATGCTGTTATGAAAAACGGGCTATAGATGTGGGGATGGGGTGGGGAGTGGTCAGAGGAATCGGTCAACTGGCAAATTGTCTCAGAAGTATCTACTCTTCTAAAAATATCTCTATTTTTTACTACATTTGTATTTAAGATTCACTTGTTGATGAAAACCACTGGCCCATCCTGAACTAAAACATAATGTTGAAAAACAGCACATAAAAGAAATAATATAACAGTCGCATAAACAATATAGTGAATAGCAAACAAAAATAAACAAATAAATAAATAAGTTTAGAAGGGAAGACTTGTAAAATATATATATCACAACCCGCACCCACCCCAGACACGCAGACGCCCGCCCACCTCCGCACCCTCTAGTAGCCTACCATTGCCACCCGACCATGTGGTGCGAATCTAGAAAACAGACTATTTAGATATATAATTTGATTTTAATATGGTTACTCATATAAATGTCGTATAGTATAGACACATTAATGTTTTAATTAATTAATTAGACTTTTCAACATTACTAACACTATTTAAACCAAATTAAACGTCATTAATTATAGGAAGTACGGTAATAGATTGGAGGCCGACTGTGGTTTGGTTTCGCTGCAACTGACTGTACTGGGGTTTTACCGTTAACATGTCATCCAATAGCAATACTACATGTTTCACTTGTGGATTTATACTTATAGTAACAAAACTACCCTGAATGATAAATCATAGTATTTATATTATACCATTATTATATGTCATAGTATTATTTACTTTATCATAATTATATCATGTACGTCTAAATGTTAATGTTCGACAACTCGTGTAACGTTAACATTACACATGTTTTAAAATAATTATTGCTTTTATTAAAATACACTTGTGACGTCGCCCTATTGTCTCAGCGCTCCATTATGTTTAGGTAATGGAGCGATGTATATAATAGGCCTACATGTAATGTATGCGATGAGGTCACCGTGGAGTGTGAAAAATATTCATTTAAAATTGTGCAATAAGATTATAACTATATATTTGGTGTATTTTAAGTTGGGGAATATCCTCGTAACTCTCCATTCCTGAAAATAATGGGACTTGGCCCTACAGGGCCTCGTCGTCATTATTTTTCAGGAATGGAGAGTTACACAGAATTCCAGAAATTATAGTTTCAATAAACATGGATAATCTGTTCTTTTTGTTTGAATTAGTGAAAACAAAACAAGACACCCCCTCCTCACTCACCACGCATGCACGCATGCACGCACGCACGCGGGCGCACACACGCGCACGCACACACACACGCACGCACACACGAACACACGCACACGTGTGTGACAACACCGGAGCCATTCGCTAAACTTTCGGTTCTCGGTCGGGGTGTCGTACATAGTAGAGCAGCCAAGCCA
>JAULBR010090547.1:0-12408 GCA_032355825.1 Melanodrymia aurantiaca
ACCACGGCAGACGTGCTTGAACCTTAATTGGATATAAGCACGTAAATAAGTTATAACTAACTAACTAACTAACTAACAGCAATGCTACCTCTGCAGTACCCAGCGTGTGCATCTACAGATTATTTTTGCGTTATATAACGCTAGAATGACATATTGTATCAGTTGCAACACCAGAACACATTATATTTTGTGTATTACTGTATTTAACATGATGTGTATATCTGTATAATATGTTCTATGGATCTCTGATCTGAAATAAAAGATATTATTATTATTATTATTATTATTAATGTATTGTATACCATACATGTATACGATCAGAATGCATCAGACATCTGTTTTCGGTGAACGGTGGTTGTTCAACAAAAATATCTGTCACAAACAGTCCCACCCCACCCCATCCCACTTTTCTTCAAAAAATTACGCACATGTCATTAACTACACTATTAGAACACATTCTTTAATAGTCAGCGGTTATTGGGTGTCTAACATACGATTATGTCTACACATGGTCTTAGAAGAAACCCGCTGCTGCAACATAGGCTACTCTTATCGATTAACAGCATACATGTGCACGGGGTTTTAAAATTATAGGAACTTTCCCACAGACCGGATAGCACACACCACTGCCCTTGATTGACCAGTTGTGAATTCAAATGCTACAAAACAAGTACAATGATCAAAAGTATTTTTTTTAACGACACCACTAGAACTCATTAATCATTAATTGTTAATCGTTCGATTGAATCGTTTGTCGTTCGGTTGAATCGTTTGTCGTTAAGCAAACTTTGTCTTATCTTTTATCTTTAGAATTAAAATTTCTCTTGATATATGGTCATTGCTCAACGTTAACTACAAATCTAGACAATTTCAAATACAGAAGGCAGTAAAATTTTAGTGTTTTAGTCCCATTATAATTATATAGAATAATTTCGTTGTGAAATGTTTGATGTATTTATTTGATAAAGTCTGTTTGTTCATTGGAACACATTAATTAGTACCGGGTAATCAGCGTTTATTGGATGTCTCGAACGCATGGTTATATCGACACATGGTCACAGCAAAACCTTTGCCACCACATCCCGCATACGCTATTCTTATATCGAATAACAGCAAATGATCTTTTATGTGCAATTTCCCACAGACGGGATAGCACATACCACAGCCTTTGATGGACAAGCATTGGATCACTGGTTGCAACGAGAAATAACCCAACGGATCCACTGAGGAGGATCGATCCTTCGACCCATCGAACCTCAGCCGGACGTTCCTCTGTGACCAAGTACACTGTATCGATATATAACCGTGAATTTGACAAATTTCGTGTTTTTAAATCCCATTATAATTTCGCCATGAAATGTTTGGTGTATTTGTTTGGCGCCCTGGAACTACATGTCTGTGACTGGTACCGATCATGTACTATCATATCAGCCTTACGTTCAATAGCGCGATCGCTCTGGAACACTGGTACCGATCGTGTATTATCACATCACATTCATTCAATGTAGATGTAAATATCGGTGTGAAAACGTTTTGCCTCAGAAGCAGAACGCCCGCGCTATTGAACGCAAGGCTGGCTAAATCTTGCAAACGTAAAAGCTCGATTGATGTAGAAGTTACTTTATAATGCATTTGTACCTCATAATTATAGATAATTAATGAACCATGCCATTCTCAAATTTCTTTTATAGTCTGATAATATATAACAATTAATGAACATAGATAGGCCTATCTCAAATAAAATGTGCAGTTGCTGTATTATGGCGTTGATTTTGTTCTGTGCATTGTGCAGATATCAACGCTGGATTCGAATTGATGATGGTATCACTGTTCTTGTTTATATTACATGGACGCAATCGATAAATCAGTATATTTTAGTATTTAATTCCAGTCCCATACACGTATACTCTGAGACCAAAGTAAAGCACCATCCAGATTTCACAATTTACATGACAATATAATATTATTATTTGTGAACTTTTCGAGTACTAGAGGCAGAGGTAGCCTAAGAAAATCTGTTTAACGACACCACTGTAACACATTGATTATTAATCAGTGGTTATTGGATGTCAAATGCACGGTTACATCGATACTTGGTCACAGATAAAGTTTATTTGTTTAACGACACCACTGCAACACGTTATTTATTAATCAGTGATTATTGAATGTCAAACGCGCGATTATATCAACACTTGATCACAGAGGAAACCAGCTGCTGCCAGATAGGCTACTCTTACCGAATAATAGCAAGGGGTCTTTTATGTGCACATTCCCACAGACAGGATAGCATACACGACGGTTTTTGGTGGATCAGTCGTAGATCACTGGTTGGAACGGGAAGTTACCCAGCGGGTCCATTGGGGGAATTAACATTGATCCCTCGACCCATTGAACCTCAGATATAATTGATCTTACAAGTCGTTGTTTAAAAGCGTATGAAATTCGTTAAATGGTCACATATGTGGTATTATCTATGCCTTATGTCCAAAGGATAAATTTTTATGGCGCAGTGGTCTCTGTTTAATAACACGGTCATCACTGTGTTAATTGATGGCGTACCGTGCCCATGGGGAGGGGTGCCTGAACCTTAACTAAGTGGATAAGGGCATCCTTAACAAGCCTTGAATGAATTGATGTATGAATGAATGCTTGAATAAATGAATGAATGAAAGAAAGAAAGAAAGAAAGAAAGAATGAATGAATGAATGAATGAATGAATGAATGAATGAATGAATGAATGAATGAATGAAAAATAGAAAATAGAAAATAAAAGATAAAAATAAAAATAAAAAATTCTAATAAAAATTTAATATACAAATAATTATAATATAAAAAAAAATAAAAAATAAAATAAATAGTTGACATATTTGACATATTCAATTATTTAGAAAAACGTCACCTCAACGTTACTATGGTCAGTGGGCCTGACCGTGTTATGTGGTCCATGATTAGAATCAGCTAGAATGAACGCGTTCAGTAGGAGACGTGTGTCGTGCCGCCATTGCATCTTGCTTTATAGTTTCTCCGAGATTTTAAACCAATTTTATATATGGTATAATATTATATAATGTAATGTAGCGTTTTACACTACTATTCGGTTTGTATAGCTTGTTATCATATTTTATTTCTGATAGATGTTTCACTAATTCATTTATATATCTATGTGGTATTCACAATATCACCTTTTAACCCACAATAAGCCTTCAAATATCCATTCATTACATTTCATTAATTATATATGGTACAAAGCTACCAGTCATTAAATCGTGATCTTTGATTTTTCTAGTATTTAGCGAGAAAACATAATTTTAGCGAAAAAACACTTTTTTATAAGAAAACAACTCTTTTTAAGGAAAAATACATTTCTGAAGTAAACACAAATATTTTAATGAGTTATTTTTTACTCCCTACTTACGGTACCATAGTATTTGCAATGATGAAACAGAAACGCATATCTTTAAGGTCTTATTATAATTATGTAATGTTAGAATAATATCGGTTAGACATGGATACAAGATTGTCTGGTATCATACGGATACAGGAGTGGGACGTAGTCCAGAGGTAGAATGTCTGCCTGTGGCGGGATGGGTGGAGCGATCGATACTCCACAGCGCAAATAACTTTATGGGCTATTGTCCGTTCCAGCCAGTGATACACGACTGATTTATCAAATTCCGTGGTGTGTGCTATTCTGACTATGGAATAGTCCACATAAAAGACCCCTTGTTGTTTTTCGGTAAGAGTAGCCGATGAAGCGGCGACAGCGGGTTTTCCTCTGAGACCATGTGTCAATATAACCATGCGTCTGACGTTCAATAACCGTTGATTTATAATCGCAACACAATAAACAAAGGAGCGGGACGTAGTCCAGAGGTAGAGTGTCTGCCTGTGGCGGGATGGGTCGAGAGATCGATCCTCCACAGCGTAAAACAATACATTGTGTTGGCTGTTATTCGTTCCAGCCAGTCATCCACATCTGGTTCATCAAATTCCGTGGTGTGTGCTATCCTGTATGTGATAGTGCACATAAAAGATCCCTTACTGTTATTCGAAGAAGAGTAGCCTATGTGACCATGTGTCAGTATAACCATGCGTCTGACGTCCAATAACCGCTGATTTATATTCGATGTGTTCTAGTGGCGTCATTAAATAAAACAAACTGCGTGATGTCATAGTTAGCGTTACTTCATAGCGTGGCGTCATTAACCAAACAAACTTTATCTTTACATTGCAAACAAAACACTCAGATCTGTAATTGTTTATTTGCTTTAAGCCGTTTGGCTCATAGGCATATACAATACATAAATACATAAATACATACATAATAAAATAAATGGGTGTGAATTTGGAGGATGGACAAAGATTATTATACATGTTGAGATCTTAGTTTTGTTGCAAATTTTAGATATTTCCCTAAATTACATAACTCTTTTCTATTTTGTACAGTCAATAGTTGCACTAATTTAAAAACAGAAGGTCGTAGCCAATAATATTTCTTAACATAAATAGAGCGGAAATGTGAGTAAAATGGACAGACCAAAATAAAATGAAATTCATCCTCTATATCATCAAGGGATTCGAAACAAGTACCTACTAGTCTTAATCCCGATGCGTTAACCACTGCGCCACGGTGACCGGTGGCCATGTTAATGGTTTTACCATTTAAATATAAAGATGTTAATTAATAGCAGGTTGTCCACTGTGTCTGATCATTAGCAGAGGACCTCTGTAGATATGGGAAACATAATCACCGCAAACCGGAACACAACCTACTCGAGTAAACATTAACATTTGCTGCTCACCATGATAATTGTGTTTTTGGTCAAATTAAATTAACGGTATTCGTCAAATGATTATCTGTACTACCGTACTATACAGACTAATTGCATGTTTACGGGTAATAAAGGCACACTCGAGTTTTAAGATAGGTTCGCATCTAATGCTGTTTGTAACATCGTTCTGGTCAGTAGATCATTTTTAAAATGAAAAGTTATATCTATTTTCATTTTATGGTTTACAATATCATTCTAATATTATGTATATCCAATGCGTTTGTAGTAACTTAATATTATCGTTATCGGACTGTTGACAGTGTTGTCTGCAATAATTTAGTCAGATACAAATTATTTTAGACAAATGTACACATTAAGCTGCTATAACAATTTCGATGACCAGAAACACATGGGATATAAATGTACATTATTATGTTGATATCGTAAGCAGATAGATTAAGTAAATGTTAATTTCAATAATAAGAAATGTTCTATTAGCTAGAAATATGTCCCAAACAGCATAAGACGCGAACGTACGGTGGCACCCGTCTTAAAACTAGGCATTATGCCTTTAAGGTCTTAGAATCCTTCCATAACTTGCAAGCATCATTGAATTCGTAAACCACGACAATACAGGTATAAATATTTCGTTTTATGTTATATGTATTTTTTTGGTAGGTTCAGACACATAATTATGATGTCATTACAGTAGAATATTTACTCTTATTAAGAGTAAAATTCTATTGTAATGACGCCACCAAGTTTGCATATTTTATAACTCATTGGACACATTCGAATGAAAGCTACAAAACATGGCTAGAGACACCATGTTATATTTCGCATTTTTCCATGCAGTTTGAAAACATTGCACCAAAAAATCCCGTGATTTTCCGTAACGGCGGATTTAATTAGCAAGTTATGCAAATTGCCCAAAGATGCCAGCGTGGCACCTCTTGGAATCCTCATCAGTACTCTTCAAAGATACAGAAAGTGCAAAAACGAACTTTATGGGGGACCTCACTACAAGGTTATCTGTGATTCTCCCTCCTCCACCGCACACACGAGTCAACCCGGTGTAACAGGAACGCAAATCCGGCAGGAATGCAAGTCCGGTAACATCATAACAAAATAGATTACATAATAAAATTAATATTTATGTAATTAAACAAATAGTTTGATCCATAAAACAAGATATTACCTAGAGTTAATGTAAGAAAAAGCGCAATAAAACTAGGTGTTTTATACAAGTCTGGTTTGGACTAGGATTTCTAGGTATGTAGGTCCTATAGCAGTATACATTGTGTCAGACCTATAAGTATTCCTAAGGATGTCTATTCCTATTACACCGGTCTAGTAGACGTCACAGTGGACTTAGAATCCTAGATATGTAGGTCCTATAGCAGTATACATTGTGTCAGACCTATAAGTATTCCTAAGGACGTCTATTCCTATTACACCGGTCTAGTAGACGTCACAGTGGACTAGATATGTAGGTCCTATAGCAGTATACATTGTGTCAGACCTATAAGTATTCCTACGGACGTCTATTCCTATTACACCGGTCTAGTAGACGTCACAGTGGACTTAGAATCCTAGATATGTAGGTCCTATAGCATTATACATTGTGTCAGACCTATAAGTATTCCTAAGGACGTCTATTCCTATTACACCGGCTTGAAGACAACACGTTGTCGTGGAATGCATTGCGATGCACTGTGCCGAAGCGTAATTGGTTTGCACCGGTAGCGAGTTGAGAGAGAAGTTGTAAGATATTCCGGACACGTCAGACGTTACATACTGGCTGTGATTTGTAGAGCGGCTCAGGGGTGCATACAGGTGTTTGGGAAGTAAGGTGTGCGAAATCCTACACAAGTTGACGCTGTGCGAAATGTGGGGCTAATTGTTTACAAAAAGCAGTCGTTTTGTCAGCTCTTGGTACTGTAATATATTAAGTAAAGGAAGCGTGGGTAGCTCAGCAGTAGAACGTCCATCTGTGGCTCGATGGGTCGAAGGATCGATTCTCCTCATGGGACCCGTTGGGTTAGTTCCAGTTCCTGTCCGTGTCTCTGTCCGTCTTTCTGCCTTATTGTTTGTGTGTGTGTCTGTCTGTCTTCTGTCTGTCTTCTGTCTGTCTGCCTGCCTGCCTGCCTGCCTGCCTGCCTGTCTGTTTGTCTGTCCGTCCGCCTGTGTTGGTATGTCCGGCTTTTTGTCTAGCCATGTCTGCGGTCTGTTTGTCAACGTGTCTGTCTGTCTGCATGTATGTCTGTCTGACTGTCTGCATGTATGTCTGTCTGTCTGCATGTATGTCTGTCTGACTGTCGGTTCGCCTGTTTTCTTGCCTGGGTACAAGTGCACGTTGTGGCCGGCCTACACGACTGTGTGAAATGAATCTGTTTGTCCACGCTGTCCCCAGTCTGTCAAGACGTCAACTTGCAGCGTGCGTCTTAATCAGGTATAAATCAGATTCGCCGAGATCTACCACGTACGACCAAACTTATCAACTGGTTGACTGAGGTCAAGCCAGCGGGATTGATCATTATAACCATACACCGCCAACAACCCGTGGGGCATTCACCCTTCTATTGTGTAGGTGGAAACTACGGATCAATGTCGCTTCCGGTTTCAGCGACAAATGTGGACGAGAGATTTCTGATTATTCTTTGTTTAAATTATACATCAACCGAACGGATATGACAGGTAGCAAACAACAATGAGCAGAAATAACAACAAACACAGAAAACCAATAACAGATATACACGCCAACCGGTACCAGTAGTGTTTAACACAGGACTGAAAAAAAAAAGAATCACTCGCCATTTTGGAAAGTCGAAGTATTTCCTTTTATCATACAGCTTTGTATAAAGGTATAATAATACTAATATGTCGTTTTGAATCTTGAAAGATCAAGATATGAAACAGATGTTCTAAAAGCTCATATTCTGTTCCGTTGGTGTCATCTGTCTTAAACTCAAAACAATAGCTTTAAGGTTATCATTAAAACACGAGGAATCAGCTTCCAGGAAATATGTAACATAAAAGGTAACGTTTAAGTATGGCCTGAGACCACAATACTGTTTACTATAATAATTATGTTTCTGTATAACATCGATTGCTATCTATTTTGTGTGCTAATAACAGCGGATCATTGACATTTTACAACCATCCTTGTTTGCATTGTCTGCCTGATTTCCATCCATCATTACATTATATATACAGTTTAAACTCAATGTTTAATGTTAAGATGGATGCTATCGGCGCATTTAGTTAAGCTGCCTTGGCGTTTAGATTCCATATTACCAACCAAATGCGCAAATAATTGCAAAACATATTCCAATGTCGTCGTTTTAAGGGCACAACCTTATTAAAATAGGATCTTAAAACGTATATACAACGTATTGACGTAGGTGGCCATCTGCGCATGGTCGTGCTATCTTCCAATCAAACGGCCGCTGGCAAATCATGCTACCAATAATTACTTCATGCGGAGTAGTCGATTTAAAACAAATAATATGTATATTATAGTGGAACACCCGGTAGCTGAACGTGACGTCACGAAACAATGTTGACAGGAAATAGTAGTTAGCTGGCTGGGTGGGTGTGTGTGTACCACAATACTCATTATCACCTCTAGAGATAAAGTTTATTAAGTTTTATAAATGAATTGATTGTGACGTCACGAAACAATGTTGACAGGAAACAGTTGGCTGGGTGTGTTCCGCAGTACTTTCTATCACTTTCCCACAGAGGGCATAGCATATGCCACAACCTTTGATGTAATAGGTGTAGACTACTGTTTGGAACGTGAAGAAACATACCTCAGGTTGACACTGAGCTAGACCTCGCTCTATCTAGGATCGATCCTTCGACCTCACACATCTCAGGCAGACGCTCTAACCACAGAGCTAGATCCAGGTATATTGTCGTAAAACGTAGGATGCACAGACATACAATGCTGATCACACAATGGATGCCCCAGCACGCCAATTCAATACATCATCACATCAAACACATATTTATGCCATCAACACATTCTTGCCCTTGTTTCATTAACAGACAGGCCGCCAAAACGATCAACCCTGCGTTAATAACGCTGAAAAGAACAATCCGGAATGTAATATGTCGTGCTTAGTTCTGCGATCCCGACATGCATTCTGTCGTCTTCTGGTGCGAATTCCACCAACAAACAAAAAGAAAGAAAAAACCCCGGCAAATTGTTACCCCGATAAATTAAATCATAAACCGAGAATTGCTAGATAGGTTATGTAAAGAGCTAAAACGAATACGTGTTTCATTTGATCGTAAATGCATGCAATGAGATTTATCGGTTAATTGTGGAAGCGTGTTGGACATTCCGTTCAGTATTGGACACTTTGCACAGAACAAATTTCCCGATCTCCTATGATCTAAGATACCAAACTATATCCATTGCACCGTTATAGGGCGATGGTTATAATTCATATAAGCTGATTTTGCTATTTTAACATTTTTTTTGTGATTAACAACTACAAATTTCTCTATAAAAAATGTGCGTTATACATGTACATGTATATACTAGTAGTTATAATTATATCGAAACAAAATACACGCGTTTTTTTCTTACTTACTTACTTAATAGAAAATGTACGTGCCTATATCCAATTAAGGTTCAAGCACGCTGTCCTGGGTACGCAATCCAGGAGGCCGGATTCCCTGTCCAGGACAGGGTCGAAACTATCGTGCTATTGGTTGTGACTCGTCACTTCATTGAAGGTCTTAAATATCGGGTATTGACACTTTACTAAAGGGAACAATATAGTTTCGACCCGACGAGCTATTTGTCCAGAGAACCACTAGGCCTACTTCTATCTTATACAGTCTTCCTAGCATAAACCTTGTAATAGTTTTTCCTCGGATTACTGTTAGGTATGCAGCAGCGCTGTCTGTCAGTCAGTCGCATTGATCATTGGCTTAAGGTGCCTTTATCCAATGAAGATTTAGACACCCCAGCCGTGGGTACGGTCCGCCATCAAAGGCTGGGATCCAGTGCAGAGGTTGCACCCAAGGCGAATGGGTGCGCTGTCTCCATTGTAGCAGTTATTTACATCAACATTTAATAGTACAGTATAATTATATGCGAGTGATCGCAGTGTTAATCGAGTAAATGAACTGATTACAAATACCTGCACCTATTTAGCTAAGTAGAGCTATGATAAAATAATGTTATATGTACATTGCATATCAATTATATGAGTGACAGTTAGTAAGGCTGATGCCTATAACGGAAATTTGTTGGTGTACTACCACACCTTGAGGAGTTATTATGACCTTAACTGCCATAATTACCATCTCTGCGACAATTAATGTTTACAGATCTGCGAGATGTAAATCAGTTCAAACCTTGCTATAATCTTGATCAATAAGCGACCTATGCCAAATTTCCTCATGCGTGAGAATCTTAGTGCAAGACTGCGATACAAATAGCTCAGATGTAGGTTTGTTATATTTTGGTAAATATTGTTGCACGCATCTGTTTATTCCATCATCTCCGTGTAACGCATGTCAAAACATGGCTATATTTCTGTTAAAGTTCTTGTTATGACTATTTTCGAACATTAATGACTGTGATTAATTGGTTTTGAGTTGGTCGGTATGTTTCGCATTGCTACTGTACGGCAAGTTGTCGATACACCTTAGATAATAATTATTTGAGTCGAATGGTTCTAATAAATATCAAAAATGTTCACGTCAAAGATATGGTATATAATTTGTCCATATACATGTCAGGTTATAAGGTCTCTATAGATGATGCGTGGATCTGCATATATAGGGGTAAAGATAAAGTTTGTTTATTGACGCCACTGGAACATATCGATTATAAATCAGCATAACAATAAAACATAACAATAAAACATTTGATTCATGTTAATCATTTATGCAAAAGGCACATATCATCAACTTTTAATTCACATGTTGGAAGACAGCTACCATTCCAGTGGCGGATCCAGAAAATCCATTTAGGGCAAGGGGGCCCAATGAAGCATCTAGTAAAAGAAATATAATTATAATAAAATTATACCTCGCATCTGATTTCAGTTTGTTTATGATCCATCACAATTCTGTTGTCTGTAAACCCCTCTACAGTTAGTTACTCCTTCGCTTTAGTTCTTACAACAAACATTTTATTTAATCCTTGTATTATCTTGTAACTGCTATTGTAACCTATACCTAATCTGAAAGACAAATGACATACACATAACAATAACATACATGAAACAAATAATTATTTCAAAGCATTGTGTTCGCTACGATATCAAGAAATTGAAAGATTTGGATTGGAACTTTTTGTCATTCGAGTTGCGGTTTGTTGTATAACAATATTACTATTAGCAAACGCAACACATTATTTACTGCAAATTAGTGTATGTCTATTTATTAATAAAACATATTTAATGGCATAATATTAATAGTTTGAATTAAAAAAAGAAAGCAAATGATAAGAAATCCCTAAATGTGTCCACTGGACACGGCGTACAGGATTACGTAAGTTACACTATTAGAGGTCACCGGAACCATTTGTTTTAGAAACTGAAATTTCGCTGCTATCATAAATTACTGTTTATAACATAAATACAATCACGTATTGACTTGAAAGGTGGTAACCCCCACCGCCCATATACAGTACTGAAAATTAGAAGTATTTAGCAGAAATGCCTGTTTCAAGGGATCTCTGCAGAAAAGGAGGAAAATATGGATACACAAAGCAGTTGAACTACGATGTTCTGGTTCGTTGCTCTAAATTAAATTACTATTTAATACGATGTATTATACATAAATATAATCCACAATTATACTTAAAAGGGGGGACCCTTCAATAACTTTCGATAACCGGATTCATACGCATAGCGTGGTCACGTGATAGTGTTATGCCAATATCACAGGCCCAATATCACACGGTGTTTAGGAATATTAATACCTGAGCCTACCTGCACTAAAAAAACTGTCCAATATTTATATTATTTGGTTTATAGAAATAGTTATAGACAAAAACATATGCAGAATAATAACGCTTGTTATGCAATTGAAGTAGGCCTATACATTATTTTCTAATACCAGCTTGTTCCTGTGTTTGTAAAAAAAGGTGTGTTAAAATAACAGAACTTATATCTGTAGTAACCTTATTAATTGACACCGCCTTGTCTTATTCTCCCATTTTAAATTCTTCCAATGCTTTATAAGCATGCAGGTGTGTAGCATAAAATAAAATGTCATTACAAAATTCAATATGCCTTACATTATTACTCTTAAATGTGTAACACCATAGTAGGCCTACCTTAGATAAAATCCAAAAAATCCGCAGTAAATTACGCCGTTCATTGTGTAGGGCCAAACGCATTATCCTGCTTATAATACAAGTTGTAGATTCAACCAGATTATACTGTGTAGTCCTACTTGTAAGGTGTGATGTTTCACGTCTTGGTACGCTTCATGAAGTAAATTAAGTTACCATGGGTTTTGGTTTTTAATTTTGGTTTGAAAAACATTGAAATCTTGCTTTGCTACACGTAGACCTGACAGTAAAGTATATGGGCAAAACCGCCGACATTGTAACTTTTGAAAAAATTGTATTCGGCAGCATTTCTCGCGAACGCAAAGACGT
>JAULBR010090558.1:0-22512 GCA_032355825.1 Melanodrymia aurantiaca
GGGGGGGGGGGGGGGGGGCCCACGGGCTGAGAGAGAGCAGATGACAATTATACTGAAACAAGAGACAGACAGACAGCCTGTGTCAGTGATGTGTGTGGACTTGATTTCCATTAGACAAAATTTTACTCCACCCACCCCACCCACTAATCAAAACATGTCATTGGTCAAATCCTAAAAATGTAATTGATGGTATAAGTGTGCCATGACATGTATTTTATCGTTAGATCTTACTATAGACAGTTTGTTTCACTGTGACATATCATACACATACAAAATTAACTTCCTGTTCCAAATTTGTTCCATTTACTTTATGGAGCAGAACAGAATAAGCTGTTCAATACAGAAAGAATAAAGAAGCACACTCTTTATCAAGATATAAAACAAAAACCAGAAAAAGGAAAACATTTCAAAACTAAATGTTTGTTAAACCAGAACTCCTAAAACTTTGTTTTACACTCATTCCTCCACTCCATGTTTTACTTTGAACATTTGATTAAAAGCTTTTTGAACTTAAATATTTAAATTGATCTGCAAACTTAGCTTAACATTGAGATAAATATCTAACAAATTGTGAAAACAAATTGGTTGTTTACTTGTCCGTCTCCCAGCTCTTAAAGTGGCCATGTTAATATTTGTTTGTGTCTTGTGAGCCCACTGGACATACACACTCATCACTCTTCAAGTGAAAGAAATCTCAAAACTATCTCTCTCACTCAACAACAAAAAGCCGAAAAATGTTAGCTCAACAACTGGAACAAATTGTACAAAGCTCTGATGATTTGAAGATTTTACATGACCGTCCACAAACTCTCAATATAACTTTATACCTGGTACATGCAAAGTGGTATCCTTGCATTATATGTGCAAGAGGTATCCTTGTTTTGTGTCCTTGTTGTATCTTTGCTTTATATGTGAATGTGATATCCTGGCTTTATGTGGTATCTGTGTTTATCTTCGAAATTTGGCATGCTTGCATTCTGTGTAGGCCTACATTTGGTTAAATGTGGCCTACATTTGGTTAAATGTGGCCTACATTTGGTTAAATGTGGCCTACATTTGGTTAAATGTACATGTACTTGAGTTATAAAAAACTTAGCGTTGTGATTAAAAAACAACATGTTCTAATGCCACAATTGAAAAAAAAGAGTGATAAAATCACAGCACGATCGCTCCAGTGGTCAGGTGACACCGCCAGTTCAATTCCAGACCAACTTTTTCAGCCAGTCCAATTTCCGTCCAACAATCAACATTAGTTGGATTTCAAACCTTCTGCACAGTACGGGTACATGTTGGTACAAACTAATTTGAGAGAAAAATTAACAATTTGTTGTTCTGTGTTTGTTTGGCAAACATAACAGGTACATACTGCGATATATGATTGACCAGCAAGCTTCCAGCGGGGCGCGTTAATGAGGTGTCATGCAATATTGATAGACAGCATTATAGGTGGGCAGAACTACCTCAGCCAGTCGTTTCAACCAGGCGCACACAAACCCGGCTAATTTACCTCAAACACACCTGGATATAATAATATTATTGTGCAGTTTGAAAGATAACATTTTAAAGAACACAGTGTTCGTCACATTCAATAAACATGCACAGGCTAATCTGATTGTCAACCACATGCCGATGTCACCTGCAAGAGAAAATACACCCGTATTTCTTTTAGAATTCGGTTTTATAACAACACGCCTCCACCCTTCGACATTCCTCACTACTAACCATAGAGAGTTCGCAATACATGGAAGTATTCATGGGCGTGGTCTGGCCGTGGATGAGGGGTGTGGTGGGAGGGTTCGATTATAAACCTAGCAGACCCAAATATGAACTTAGTAGTAATTATTGTCTACTTTTTCCCTTTATACATGTTGTCTATCTCCTCTTTGAATAACAGCAAGGAATCTTTCATGTGTCCCACAGACAGGATAGCATATACCACATCCTTTGATGGATCAGTTGTCGATCACTGGTTGCAATGGGAAAATCCCAACAAGTCCACTGAGAAGGATCGATCCCACGACCTATTGAATCTGAGGCAGACACACTTGAGCTGAGTTATACCCAGCTCCTTCACTGTTTCAAAGGCTGTACTCGGGGGAAGAAATGTTACAAGAGTTCTCTAATAGACATTTAATAATCTCCATTTTTCTCGCCTCAATCAAACTGTTCTTATGACTTGAGCCAGCAGATCATTAAATATGAACCATCAATGTCTGGCGAGTAATTGACTTGAAAAGTGGATATGCCTCAATTTACAGCTCAGAGCTGTTCAGCATATAGGCATCTAATCATCTCAGTATGCTACTAGCCATGCAACCACTTTAATGTGGTCAAATACTAATCAGGGGATGGTGGACCAGTCTAGTGACATCATATAAACTCATCACACCTCAAGCCTCTCTCAAGTCACCAATATTTCATCACCAGTCATTACTATTTCCTGACCAGTGTATTACTATATATAAATATAAAATGAGAAAGGAAACATTATAATAGTTTATATGCAGAGATCAATGTGTTATTTAATTATTCTGGTTGTTCATGTTTTACATGAAGCAAAATGATTTCATTTTGATATGGAAAAAAAGACGACAACATCTTGGATTTATTCCGTATTTAAAACAAAAGTAATATGTATATAATAAATGGTTTTATATATTTTATCGTTAACGTGAATAAACTAAACAACTATATCATTAATTTCAATGCATATGCACAGATATTTTTTTACTATCAAAAATTAGTTATTTACAATATTTTTTTTTACCTTGTATGACAGTGCCATATTGCAAAAAATACTTTCTTTAAGCATTATTTATCAAATTCTGTGGTCTGTTCTATCCTGTCTATGGGATAGTGCACATAAAAGACACCTGGCTGGGTTTTTTTATGAGTAGCCCATGTAGCGGTGATGACAGGTTTCCTCTGAGACCATGTGTCAATATAACCATGCATCTGACGTCCAATAACCATTTATATATAATCGATGTGTTGCAGTGGTGTAGTTAAACAAACTTTATCTTATCTTTTACTTAAAGAATGATTTAACAATCCCAAGAAAGGCCTCCCTAATTACGCCAATAGGGTGGAGAGCAAGGTATGTGTGATCCCATATTAAAACCTCCCCACCACAATGAAGTCATGAATGGTGCTCCAGTAAATTGGGGGTTTCACTTTCAGGTAAACGTCTTCTAAATACTGGTTAACGGTTGCTTACGCAAGTTATTGGCCAACCAGCTGTTTGTTGCTCAAGTAGTCTATTATTGGCCGCAAGCTAACTGACTGATGGAGATACTTAACACTTAATATCAATTATATCACAGATTATAGCTTAGTTCTTTAATACGAGCCTTCTCTTTAATTTATTCACACACTATAGGCGGCCAGACCATTTAGACATAAACGCTGTATTTAATATTAGGACATAAAATCTGAACGTGAACCGGTTACAATTAAATGTTTCTCGTCATCGTTTGGTAGTGGACAGTTGAACGGAATGTTTCTATTTGTAATCTTTTTTATAAATATCTCTCTTTATAAATTGGTAGTGAAAAGGATATAGACATTTAGAAATATTTTTTGTTCGATATAATTTATATTATTAGGAATGGCACCATTATTAATGGGTGCCAATAGTTTTCAGAACTAAAATTAATGTCAATTACCTGTACTTTTCTTTAAAATGTTTACTTTTTTAAAAATGCTGTTATAAATGTCTATGTTTGAAGAAAAAAACTACTTAAAACAAACATTTGTTTGAAGATGTTCAATTATTGAATTTACTGAGCGATGGTCATGGACATTGGATCATTGGAAAATTATGCTTAGGTTTCAGTAGATTGATGTGGTGGTTGATGAATGGACAGATAGACAGGCAGACAATGGATGGATGGATGGATGGATGGATGGATGGATGGATGGATGGATGAATGAATGAATGGATGAATGAATGGATAGACAGACAGATACCCAGACACAAACAAACAAGATGGATGGACATAATTGTGGACGATTCGTAGATGCATTCATGATTGGATTCATGGATCGCGGGTGTATTGTTTACAAATATATTTTTTTACTGTAATCACTTAAAATAGAATGCCATGTTTTTATGTTTTATATATATAAAATAATAATTGTGATTTTTTTAAAACTATTACATTCATTTACCAACCAACCACTTTAATCAACTGTTTCAATTCACAAACACATCTTGTTTTCAGATTAGATACTCTTGTCTTATCCCTAACAGGACCTCATTACATTACGCTCGAGGGTAGGCCAGATTTGAGTTGTAGGCCGCCTGCGCATACTGAGATGCCTGAACGAATTAAGAGCTCCATACCTGGCGGTTACCCAGCAGTAACCCAGCAGTTACACAGCGTTGTTCATTTAGCACACCTGCTGTCATAATTACCTTCAACATCACACGCAAACAAGCCAGACAGGTGAAAACTGCATACAAACTTCACATATACCCAATATTTCACTATGTTCAATTTTTAATTCAAGATGACTGAATTTAATGGAGAAATTTTGCTTGTTCTTTTTTTCAATTATACATGTCGAAGCTTGCTACAACACTGAAACCTGATGACTATGTACATAAATTAAACCACGGTATTGACAAGCCATAGTGCTGTCCTTTTTACACACACCTATAAACCAAAAGCTTTGATTTTATGCAAACTTGTGAAGTGTAACGGCTGAAATTAGACTTTATATTTCCTTACACAAGACAATGATTTACAGCTAGATAACGTTCTATGATAAGAGAGCACAAAAACTTAAAAGCAGTTCACAAGAGGTTAATAATACGGCATTCCTGAAGAGTTTTCTATTTTACTTGCTTTCAAAGGGAACATAACAGTATGTGTTCATTGGCGAACAGGTTGTGGGTCACATCTCTCGTGTCCTGAAATAGGACAAACGGAGACAAGCTTCCTTTTATGCGTGATCTCTAACAGAGTTGTAAACCACGTGAATATACTACGGTCCTAGATTTCACTGACAATACAGAGTACAAACAATGAAGCTCCATTGTGCCGTGCTATTCAGTCGCCACATCTTCAATCTTACAGCCAGTTGTCATATATATCCAAGTCGTTCACAATTATTTAAATCACGAAAGAGTCGACGGAAACACATTCAATCAGATTTTATCACAAGTATCCAAGGATGGTTGTAGCTACAAGCATTATAATTATTCACAATTCATAAAACATATTTTGACCAAAAAGTCTATAAAGTGGCAAGGCCATGAAACACTCCTCCAACCCCACCCTATTCCGTTGCCCCCGATTACAAACAGGTTTGACTACATAATAACTGTCTAGTAAAATAAAAAAAAGAGTTCCAGATAGTATAAAATTTATTAGTGTATATTGTAAAATAAAAAGAATGCAATCAAGTTCAGGTGTGCCCACAGGTTAAACTTATTAAAATGATGAACTAACAAGGAATAAGTACACTGACTATCCTTGTGGTATTGTTTAGCAGGTCGGCTGTGCTAGAGTCGTTATTACCTGAGGATGTAACAGGTAGATGCTAAATTACAGGTGTGTCTTCAACTAAGCATTCTTCACGGGATTACTAACGAGCACACTGGTAACATCCTACCTCAACAGGTAATACGCCGCACTTAACTATTCAATTGATCTCCGAAAAGAAAGGTCGTATATTATCACCTTTGTAACATTCACGGTAAAAAAGAAACCTTTCGCAGGCTATGTTCTGTGAACAATACATCTTTCAAAACATTTTTTTTTTAAAAACAACAAAACAAAACTTGCAATGTTTGTAGTTAAATCTAAAAAAAAACAAAAAGAAGAAAAAAAAGGAGCCAAAACTAATAAAATTGTAAATACCGTAATGAAGACTGATTAATAGTTAGAATATCAGTCCATTAGATATTGTGATGTATTAGGTCGTGAAATAAAGCTCGGTAAACTATGTATGCAAATTACGTAACTATTTTCACCTGTAAAAATTGTTTACAGTACAAACATCGTCGCTTCTACATAAATACTAAGTCCTGCTAAGCAAATAATGGTCAGTATTTAGCAAAAAGAATGCACTTCCTTGCTATTGTTAATATACATTAATTATTAAGTGATGACTATTTTTAATCGTTTTCTCTGATATTTGGGGAATATAAATAATTTTGGTAAAAAAAAAGCCTACTTACCCTAAAACGTTTTTTGGGGTTTTTTTTTTTTTACATTTTTCTTTTCTTTTATAACATTTACAAATTTTTAAAAAGATATTGATATGTTACCTTAAACACACATTTTGTGCTTGGCCTTGCATGATATAGCTGCAGTCCAATTGGTTGATATGTATTTTGACATATTTCAGGAGCATGTATTATATAGGGCACAGAGCCACTCTGAGCCCGGCAGGTAAACTGCTCTATGAATATGCAATGTGTGAATTCAGGCGAACATTGAACATAATCTAATTTCACACATTGTTATTCCAGCCCTAAAATTAACCTGCATAACACAGAATGTAATCATCTTTTTAATATTACAAGTCAGTGAAGCATATATAGTGGGAGAATTTACAAATCCAGACTACCGACTTAAACTTCATAATTGGCATGAACAACCTGTATATATATTTACATGAGTACATTTATATCCTCAGTATAAATTTATATCTAAATAATTATATCAACGATAATTAACTAAAAAGCACCCATTTGGAAACCTCTTAGAATTAAATTAAACCAAAAAACAAATCATGTACATTGATAGTAATGATATCTTTAGGGGTATAGCTAATGATTGTAAAATACAAAATTTATTATTTACCCTCAACATTTTTTCAGACATTGAAATCATAGATGAAACACATAAATGTAACAGTTTCACAAATAAATTATATATAAATCAATACTTCAGAATGTTTTTATTTTATTAAAAAAAAAAGACAAAGTTGAAAAACATTGATAATAGAGATATGTTTTAGTGATTGAAATCATAAATGAAATCCAAAAATATAGCAGTTTTACAATAAAAAAAGTATATGGGAAATCAATACATGTACTTCAGAAATTATTATTTTTAATTTAAAAAACAAACTTGACATAAAAGTTGCAAAACATTGACAATACATATAAATGAAGTTGAAGTGGTGAGACAGTGAGAGAAAAATAACAAGTTTGACTGTTGTAGGTAAACCGAAAGGAGAATACCTGAACAGGTGAACAGGAGATACCTGAACAGGTAAGCGACCGACCGACTACCTGAAAGAATGACACCTGTCAAATCAGAACCATCACCAATCTAGCAAAAACTGTTATCAGACAAGCCTGAAGTAAACAAACTGACACAAATGTTGAAAAGAATTGAGAAATGAGAAATAATCCCCTAATGTAGACCAATACTGACCATAGTGCACACAGGTACGCAACGCTCACTCACAGGTATGATCAGGGGTTGAGTCAGGTAAATATCTACACTACCTACATGGTGAGGTAAACACTTGAAAAATGTACAAACCTGTTGTAAATCGTCCAAACGTCCACAGTCACTAATGGGTGGCGAACTAGCCTGCATTGCACATAATCCACTGTGGGGTAAATCTACCAGATATACTTGGCCCTGCCTCATCGAGTAGCACAGAGACATTCCCGGTGCAGATTCACTGTCCAACTGTCTTGGCTTCAGCCAGTCGCCCGTGGTCCCGTGTAGTCCCGTAGTCCCGTAGTCGACGTCCCAAGCCCTACTATAGAGCATGTACTATTGTCACTCCTGCGTCAAGTTGACTGGATTTCTGCCTGTGTTCCACATCACAGCACGAAACAGATCAAGTCAGGCTGTGAGTTGCTGGAGCGAGATCTCCACATAGACTTGCTCACAGGTCATAGGACAACGGGGCAAAAATACTTTTTGGAGTGATACGTAGAAAAAAATATACCACCTGAGGTAAAAAGTGTTTATTTATAGCAGCAAGATTAATTTTTTGACTTTACTGGAAGTGAAAATATGAAAGAAGTGATTGAAAATAATGGTGGCATAGACACTGGGAGAGTGGCAAGGGGTTATGTGCCCCCTAATTTTGAGAATAAAATCTCACTTGAGAGTAGGTACAGTGAAATACCTCTAAACCAGAATTCCCACTAAACAAACTTATTTCACAGTTCCATAAAGCCTTAAGGCTCTTTACTTAAACCTCAGTAAACCGAATACCCATCTAAACCAAACATATTACTAGGTGCGACTGTATACAATATTCTAATTTTTACAAATACCCATTTTTTGCTCACTTCTGACACCAGTGAATAAGATATATAAGGCGATGATTGAACACATACCAACAGCTACACATTCCACATTCATATATTCATACATACTGTCAGATTTATATGAATAATTGGTAAGTACGTTTTTGTCATTTAATCCATTTTAAACAGGCAGTTTTTATTCATTTATAATAAGTATTGTATTTTGTTACTTGTTTGAATGAATGAATGTAAATTGCTTGTATTTCCTATCAGCTCAAATTAAATATTAATGATACAATAAAGTGATAATAGAAATTGATTGATTCACATGTTTTAAGGTTAATAGTATATGACACAGCTTGCCAAAATGTGTTTTATTTTATATTAAAACATTGAATTTTCACACAGTTAGTTAGTATATATTAAAGGCACAATCCCGATATTTTTAAAGATGGATGCCCTTCTACATACACATCCAGTGATATTTGTGATATATTTCTAGGTCAGAGAATTTTTGTTTGTTAAAGTTAACATTTACTTACATTTTATTACCTACAATATCACATAAGCTAAAACTAACTAACTATAGAATTGATATATGCATGGTAAATATAATTATGTTGGTATTAAATAATTATGATAATATTATAGAGACTAACACATGTAAGCTTTAAGACAGCATCATCTTGCAACGAGTTGTTTCAAAATGTATATTTTAATGATTGAAAGTGAGACATATGTATTTTTAAAGAATGAGTTGCAAGATATACCGGAAGCAAGTGTTGTATCCTATTCCTTTCATACCATACAAAATGCTTTTTTCAAAACTGATTGGTATTTTAAAAAGCAAATAAGTGCAACCTCAAAGTGACCTCATTTCACCCAGTGCACCAAACGTACATGTTTACCTGAGATAAGACACCCAGCACTATACAGGTCAGTGTTGCTGATGATTAAGCATGAATAAGTTGTCAAAGATAAAGTTTGTTTATTGACACCACTGGAACACATTGATTATTAATCAGCGGTTATTGGATGCCAATCGCACGATTATATTATCACTTGAAACTCACTGCCACCACATAGACTACTCTTACCAAATATAAGCAAGGGATCTTTTATGTGCACATTCCCAGACAGGATAGTACCCACCACAGAGTTTGGTGGATGAGGTGTGGATCATTGATTGGAACAGAAAATAATCCAACGGGTCCACTGAGAATAATCGGTCATTCGACGCATTGAATTTCAGGTTGACGTTTTTTGTGCTGTGCTATGTCCCTATAACCGCAGTTACCAAATGAAGTACACATTAGCATAGCACCATTGCTAAACAACATTGGGTATGAAAAGCAGTCACCAAATGAAGAATATAATCGCACAGGACCATTGCTAAATATTGAGTAATCAATGTGTATGCAAAGCAGTCACCAAATGAATGAATGCACATAGCCATTTTTTAGTTGATCTTTATGGAAGTAGCTGTGGTCATTGGTTTAAGATCATGGATAGTCAATGCCGTAGGTTCGAATCCTATCAATATACACAGATTTGTTTGTCACCCAATTTTCTTTTCGCATTTTTTAAAAAGTGTTAAGAAATATTACTGGTGAATAAACCCAAAAAAAATAAATATATATTACTCATTTTGCAACAATCTCCATTGCATTGTAAAAACACTTTCTAACACACCTGTGTACATTATTGCTATATGTTGCAATTTGATACAGGGTCATATACCAGTAACAGAAACATTTTTTTAATGTGAAAATCAGTCTATAAGAAAAACATTTAAATAGAAGAAGAAAAAAAAATCCTAACGTGATGGTCATAACACTTACAGCTTCCTGCTTTGACAGCCCTAAGCGTGAAAAAATAGACAACAATAAGATCTACCAACCACTGTCGCATAAATACTCGACTCTACACTGGGGAAAATAGACATAACAATAAAATCTTCCAACAAATGTCGCATAAACACTCCACTGTACACTGGAAAACATTTCTAAATAGACTGACAAACAAAAGTTTACCTGTGTAAAGAATTGAACTACAGTCCTTCAGCTAGCCAATACAGAGAGAAATACATGAGTGAGAACGTGATCTGCAGCTATAGTAAGGTGTGATTTTGTCAACAATAGCTGTAAGAGATAACGAACCGTATGATAACCGGGAGTAAGTCTAGATGTAAAATTCTTGTATACCTGTCATGGGTAACATTAAATGAGGGAGGAGACTGGAATTCAATGATAAATTGTTGTCTTGAGGAGCTGGTATGTCCACCCTACACTGCGGTCGCTCAATTCCTCCTGTAAACATCTTACCCTCTTGCAATTGGCGCAAACATTGGACGGGAAAACAATTCATTTGAAAAACAAGATTTGTGTACAACACTTTATTTATCTTACATAATTATGCAGTGGAATGAGTCCTGCTATAATTCAAGACCACACTCGAGGTATGGTATAACACCTCCATCTATCACCAACAAATTTTCTGCAGTAGATAATAAAAACAAATATTCCCCACTCTTCTGTTTCTCATTTTCTACATTCCATTACATTCTACATTCTGGAATGCAATTCTAGATTCTATTAAAAAGAGTGCGTAAATGTCATCATTTAAACACAGCATTAAAAAATATTTGACTACACTGGCACTTGCAGAAACCTATATAATGTAGTATATAAATTATTTATATGGGCTATTTCTCGTTCCAACCAGTTATCGATGACTGGCATTGGGGATGGGGTTGGTATTTTAGAACTGCAAACATAGACATATAAATCTTGGATTGAGAAGACGACCCGACTACGGTCGGGATGTCATCTCAATCTCAGCGCCTTCTACAACATCCTTCGGATGGATGAAGACGTTAAACCACATTACCCATTACCCTACATATAATATATAAAAATATATATACATGTACTGGTATAATTATATAAAATGAGTTACTGTATGAAAGTGGCGAAAACATTTTACTATCAAGGATTTAAGAAAAACAGAAGGAAATGTAATCAAATCTTAAAACAAAATTTGACCATTTAATTGCGCGACAAACTCACAGAAAGTGTATGTATGTCATGAAGAGGACAATCATGTTGGGCCACTTTAACACAGGTCCGAGGAACAATCACGAGGAACAATCACTAGGAACAATCACGTCTAAGATTTAGATGAAAGCGAGTTTTTTTAATAAACAATATCTACCACATGTTATATAGAAAGCAGCACAGCCCTCCCTCTCTGTAGGAAACAGGAACTGGCGTCATGCAGGATACAGCTATTGTTTGGTGACTTTCACAAACCGGTGTGAAATGTTTATACATGTTTCACCATCATAGATTAATACTTTTGTGTGTGCCTTAAGTAATAGGACTGTAGTATCTGATCCGTCACCGTGACAAACTTCTTTTATGCACACAAAATATGACCAGGTTTTTTTTACTCTTCACATGCATCAATAATAAAAACGTAGATACTGTTGAAGCACCTATTGTGAGATAAAAGCGAGCATTTTGATAGTTTTGTGAAAGAGATGAACAAGTAATAAGAACATGAGGAGCCTCTAGACACTTGAATCATAATACGCGATTCACACGAACGAATAGTTCTCACTCACAGCCAGTGAATCATTTATAAATACAACCTTTACAAGTCCCTAATTCAAGGTCAGCAGATATTTTAGGGCACAAAGTTTTAATACAAAAGGGAACATAAGACTCTCAATCGGGAAAAAATGACACCATAGAAAAAGAGGTCTGAAAATAGCCACACATTTTTTGTGAATGGTAAAAGCAAATAAATTACAGGGTGAAAAGGAAATGTTTTTAGGGGGAACTGTGCTAAGATCCCATGATGCCCTGAAACATGGATTTATGGCATGGTACTTAGAAGAAAGTTTTTTTCTTCTTTTTTTGATTGTATTGCAAGGTAACTTTTCTTTTAAGCTTAATTTTTTTTAATGATGTTAAATACTCATTTTATTGTATATGTTTTAAAAATTATAGAATATTAAACAAGTATTTACAATTACTGTGTTATCAATCGTACATTACGAGCGAAAACACATGAGTTGTAAATATGCAATATCTTGTTGCAACAAGACTAGTATAGTATTCTATTTATTTCAAATACGCTAAAATGCTCAAACCATTAAAAAAAAAGAATATAATTTATAGGATAGAACATGTATGAGCAAACTGAAACGTCATACAATATTTAAGCTGCAAATCGTGGTGCTAAAATCAAATAGATCTATTACAATAACAAAACGCACATGTAACACCAACAAATTTGCATAATAAATGTTCTATATCGTGCCATCATACGGGCAATGGTAATAACAAGATAAATAGTACGACATGAACAGCTGATACAATGGGCAGTTTACACGAGTATGTGATTGGATTTACTATTTGCATCGCCACAGGGGTTCAAGCCATGAAGTAACGGTTTCAAGCCAGTCTGGTGGAGAAAACGTAACACGTATAACATTGATACGACATGTAATTACAGCACTCGGTTCACCCACGACGATTCCATTCCACAGTACGTCTACATCCAATACACTTCATTTGCTTAATCACACCACTGGAGCACATTGGTTCATGATCAGCAGATACTTGATATCAAGCAGACGGTTAGATCGACACATGGTCTCAGAAGGAACTTGCTGCCACCACATAGGATTTTTATGTCACTTTCCCACATACAGAATAGTAAACACCATAGTTTTTAATGAACCAGTTGTAGGTCACTGGTTGGAACAGGACATAATCCAATGGGACCACTGGGAAAGAATGATCCTTTGACCTCTTGAACCTCAGGCATATGATCATTCATCTAGCTATGTCTTGTGTTACAGTGGTGTCATTAAACTGACATTTAAAAACCTTTATAAGGTACAAATTGCAGAATTTTTCCTAACAGTGATTATTACTAAACAGCAAGAGATCTTCTATACAGTGTATGCATCGTCCCACAGACAGGACAGTACATATAACAACCTTTGTTAACCAGTAGTGAGACACTGGCCATTAACGATCGCAACACCTCGAGTGGGATTCTAACCCAGTACCTACCAGTCTTCAGCCTGTTGTTTATCCAGTACATCACAGAGAACGGTAATTAATTCTTATAGGGGATTCATTTTGAGAACAACCGACACCAAGTTGAACTATGGTAGTTTGTAAATCAATATACGTGTAGTGAACTTGTTCAGGAGTGCAAATTGCTCATCTAATTGATATTGAGAAGCGCAATTTTTCACATTTTCAAGCACGCAATTTTTCACTCACCGGTGATTTTCAATCATGGGCATCTTAATAGGCAATGCCTATATTACGACTTCACCAAAACAATACAAACAGATGCCACAGACGCCACAGACGCCACAGAGCCATCATTAAACTTAGTACCAACTATATTTGTTCACTGCTTCTTTTTCATGCACAGACTGAGTTTTGATTGTCTGACCATGCGCATGGAAACCTTATAAACCACATAAAACCCAGGAACCACAATGAACCCAAGACAACCACATGAACCTCAATGAAGCAAACAAACTATATTAGCCTCAAAAACCAGATGCACTTCAATGTAAGCTCCTCAAGTTCAGGAAAAGAGGAAACCACAAGAATCCACATGAATCGACCAGAGCAAGCATCACACATCATTACTGGTACTTGTAAACTGCTACTTGTAAGCAGAGCTAAAAGTGTCCAAATAAAAAACAGTTCGATAGCCGAAAGCAATCATTTCTATAGGTTCTCAACTTCTGATTCTTCAGTTTCTTTCATTTCATCATCTTATTTTTATTGAGATCTTCAAATATCTATGTCATAAAGTTAAAACTAATTTGGTAGTTACCCTGGCTTTCTGATGGTGAAAGATTTCATATCTCGAACAATTTACTTTTATTAGAAGGTCTATTGCTCATTCCCTCGTCTGCCATCAGCAAACATGAATCACAAACTTATTCCACGCTTTTACGCTTTACATGTATTTTCATTGCATACTAAAAAGCTAAAATTTTTGTCATTCAACAAATTCATATCACAAACAATTTACTCATATTAGAAGGCCTATGCCTCATACCCTCATCTGTAATCAGGAAACATGTACAAACTTATTCCAGGCTTATAAAAATAAGAACAGATTTAATTGTTTGGGAAATCAAATAAATAAAATAAGTTTGTGAAAATGGATGCTGTTCAGTTTGAAAGAGGAAGGTGGAAGAAACTGAAACTAAAATTGAATCCCTTGACAAGATGTCACATATGAATGCCCTTATTCAGCTGGCGTTGGACGCAGAACAATCATGCTCCGTGGCTGGAAATTAATGAACTGTGCAATAACAAAAGACCACTTGTACATCCCACGGAGATGGCTTTCAATGGCTATTCCAAACCATGTTTAAAATTGTTATTTACAACATGGCAAGAAACAGCAACAATGTTTTTTGAAGCTTCATTGCCGCAGCCATTCACCTTATAAAAACGTTTCACTTAGCTTTATAATGAGGAACATCAGATATCAAGATGGTTTATTGTGTGGTCGACTACAGCACTATAATAGCCAGCTGACCGAGAATGGGGTCATATGAAGTATCTGAAGTGGTCATTGCCACCTACAATGTAGTACAACAATAGAATCATTGTCATCCTTGCCATAACAAAAATGCATCTAACTACAAAAAGTTGAAAGAGTTCATAGCCAAGATTGTGATTGTGAATACGTTGAGACTAACAAGCATCATAATTACTTATCCGTAATGGGTATACTGCTATGCAATGTCACTGGTCAATCCTCCTCCGTAAGGGCATCTTCTGTTTGTAGACATCTGTCCAGGTGGTCCTCCACCAAATACAGTGGCATTAACAAACAGATGCTTTTGAAGCATTACTCAGATGGGTGTGAGTGATGGTAATGTTAAAGGTAGTGATGACTTAATGGTCAACTTCAGGAGCTCAAGCCTTAATCCAATGTTACAGGTTAATCATGGTTTATTGTGCAATTCAAATTCATAATTTTATTTACCTGACTTTGTATTATAATCCTAAAAGTATACTAATGTTGATCAAAAGTAAAGTTTGTTTTATTTAACGATGCCACTAGAAACACATCGATTATAAATCAGCGGTTATTGGACATCAGACGCATGGTCACAGAGGAAACCCACTGCCGCCACATAGGCTACTCTTCCACCAATGACAGCAAGGGGTCTTTTATTTGTACTGTCCCATAGACAGGATAGCACAGAAGTATCTAAAATAAATTTCTAAATATTAATTTGTTGAACAAAATAAGTTTTACAGAAGATTGCAATGGGTTGATTTTGTTTTACATTTTAATCTAAAAACATTGAAGAACAGGCATGATAATAAAATGAGACACAACTTGATAAGCGTGGTCAAGATAAATGAACCCAGGTCAACACTTAAGAACAACTTGAAGCTATCTAATGTTGACCAAAGATCTCTTTTATGATGCCACCGGACACCCAACATGACTGCCAATGTAGCTCTATGGTTTGATACACTGAGTCATAAACCAAACCAAATACTCCATGCAAGACTACATGCAAATTAGAAACTGAATGCCACATTTAATGAAAAAACTGATGCCGTTAGGGTTATCACAGACCAAGTATTAGTATTAGTATTTGCAGCTGCCACCATCATGATGTAATAACCTATTTTGACCATATAATCACATTTTAATTATCTCAATGAAAACAACAAAATGATGAGACTTGTGTTACTGGTATGGATGGCACTTACAAGTAAACATACGCTCGTGAATTTCAATAATTCTAATATGTTTCTAATACATATCCAACCCCTCCAAACACCCCACCCCACCCTCTCCAGGCTACGTCCATGCATGTACAGGTAACATAAAAAAGAATGTTTCGATGAGAAAGCAAAGTAGAATAAAACAAATATTGTTTGTATTACAGAAATTAAATGCTGATTATATAACTGCCAGGCAGCATGCCTAACATATAGTAATTCCACAAGAGTTTTTATCTCCCTAAACAGCCAGTGAAATGATCGCATGGAGACCTAAACAAACACATCTTCCCGACCATACCCCGAGTTGCAGATTCACACAACAGAGGATTCATTATTGGTAAAGAGATGCACTTAATGTAGATTCATCTCTTGATAACTTTCATAAATATTCCACTACAATGAGTTCCTGTTGGTGTGGGATAATGAAAGAATGATTAGTGCCAATAAGTAGGTTCTAAATGAAACCGTATTGACTAAACTGTGCACATATTGTAAAGCACTCTGATTGTCGTGGCAAGCTCAATTGCAGAATAAATAATGCACCATTGTATAAAAAAAGATACAACACAAAATGTATTTAGCATACTGTACAACAAACAATTAGTTTTCTGTAAACAATTCAACTTTGTAATCATGTTTAAAAATATGCTGAAATTTGAAAAACTGAAAAATCTTGGTAATACGACATGCATGTCTATTTTATAATACTGTGTTAGGTAAATAGAGAAAAATGTGTGAGTCACCATTAGAGAATATTTATCTTGTAATCAGTTGTTATAAAATGTATCTAATGAGCGAATTCGATAGTGTTTTTAAACAATGAGTGGCAACATAATTGATATCTAATATACATGAGTGTGGTGGTATTCTATTTCTTTCATACCATAAAAATGTATGGATTTTTTGCGAAACAAATCACAGTTGTAAACTACAAACTGACTGTACAGCCTAATTAGCCTCATTTCGCCCACTGTTTCAAAGGTACATGTTTACATAAAGGTGCATAAGATGCTCACCATGGAACAGGATAGCCAATCACTCGTCTTTTAAAATCATTCTGAGAATACTAATGAGGCAGTGGATGACCTGAGTGACCCCGAAACAATGACTGTGGTTTATTGAGATATTATCATATAGCAAGGTGTCTAACAAATTGATTAACGAGGTACATAATCCTTTATGGGAAGTAATCGGAAGATTTCAACATACATGTACTGTTATCGGCTGGTGAAATTTAAATCGTGGTTTGTCAATTTTGAAATAATTATTTTAAAATAATCCATGGATCTGGGATTTTAAAAATTCACTAACCATGATTGAAATTTCACTAGCCCATATTTTTAGACAATGATATTTTAAAAACAAAGTAACCTGGTAGAACTTGACAGATAAACCAAACGAATTATTACTTAACAAATTTAGTATAATTTTATATATATATCCGTTGACCCTTCCTAAATGTGCTCCATGTCTGCAAGGGTAATCAGTGAATAGAAACATTGTACTTTGTTTTTTTTACTAGCCATCGGACAGGACAACATTAAACATATTCTAGTCAGAGTCCAATATTCACTAGGACTACCATATTCCAGAAGCACTGTAATGCTGTTAAGATGTAAGATAATAATATACAACAGTTCGAGTTCTATATACTATTTCAACATAAAACATGAAACTATTATTTTTTAAATCATCGGAATAAAGTTTGATAAACATGTACTATTATTGATAGGTTTTGCTTATGACATATTTATTTTTATAACGAAAAATTTACCCGACACATATTTTCAATACCTATGTACACCATTTATGCACACATTTTATAATAAATAATTTATCTGTCACACATAGTCTTCAATACTTAAAGAATTTATAGATACATATTTTTATAATAAATAATTTATCTGACACATCTTCAATACTTAAATAGAACGCCTGCATACATACAACATGTACTTCATAATAAATATTTTATCTGATACCAAAACCAGATAAATCCAATCAAATGCAAACCGCAGTAAATCATATACTTAAAAAACCCTGATAGTTGACAGAAAATAAACTGTGATACTTAAAAAACCCTGATAGATGACAGAAAATACAACTGTGACACTAAACATGAGAATTCACAGACTCAAAATGGAGATATGGTAATGGAAATAGTGAGTAAACATTAAAATTCCGTTATCTTGGTTAATAAGAATCATAGTTCGAGATGAAGCGAAGTTGGAGAGAGACAAAGCGAGGGACAAAGTTTGAAAATGATACAAGATGCGAAGCGACTGACAGAGTTTGAAAATGATACAAGATGGGAAGCGACTGACAGAGTTTGAAAATGATACAAGATGCAAAGCGACGGACAAAGTTTGAAAATGATACAAGACGCTGCGGTGACTTACATCTAGCTGTCTGCTGCTAGCAGGTATCTCTCCTGTGATTTATCTCCTACTTGTGCTCAATTTAATCTGATGGAGAGCAACATTTAGGATACACATAAAATTTGTGTTTGATGAATTCCTGCCCAACATATAGCGGTGTGCCCATGCAACCTTAGTGAAGCTATCACTGCAGATAATGTGGAAGAAAATAATATGCCACAAAACAGTAATTTTATTATTTCCTTCCGGCCATGCTATCACTCATATTAATCTTTGACACAAACCGTTTTCGGTTAGTGTTTCAGTATTTGATACTTCAAGGATGTACGGTATTGTATCCAATATGACTACAATACAGTATCTCAACAATAATATTTAATAAATAAAATTATTTTATTTTATTTAATGACACTACTGGAACACATTGATTATTACAGGTAATCAGCAGTTATTGGATGTCAAACTCATGGTTATATCGACACAGAGGAAACCCACTGCCACCACAAAGGCTATTCTTATCATATAACGGCAAGGAATCTTTTATGTGAACTTTGCCCGACTCTACAGCCTCTGATGGACTAAGCTTGGATCACTGGTTGGAAAGGGAAATAAGTCAATGGGTCCACTGAGGAAGATCAATACATCAACCTATTGAACCTCAGGCAGACACTCTTGTGCTGAACTACGCCCAGCTCCTTTGTGATGTGGATAGTTCGAGGATATCTACGGGTTTGAGTGGATATAGGAAAGATTTCCCAAGTGAGGACGAAAATAAATATGTTTTCGTCTTAGACAAGTGAAATATTTCCCATATGCACTCAAAAAGCATAGATGTTCTATTTATTACGAGCATTAATTGTACAAACACAATTCTTTTTAAACAACTATGTTAACAAAACGCTGTAGTTATCCAGACAATTTGGCAAGAAGACAAGTTAGTTAATACATTGTACTATGAAAACAAATCCTTTCATTTATTTACAACCAGTGGGTTTTCAATCTATCGTACATCACAGGCGAAAGTGAGTGATTGCAAGATTAAAAACACATGAGTGGTATATGTATGGTATCTTGCTGAAACGATTATAATATTTTATTTATTACATTCGATGCACTACAATGTTCAAACGCTGAAGAAAAAAACTGCAAAATCATGACGTGAAAATCGTATCTGACAATGTGACAAACAATTGTAGTTATTAAACAGCAATCTCTCTCTCATGTACAGGTAATAAAATACAGTATAGCATGTCAACAACATGTGGAATACTAATATGTACATGTACAGTGTATGTGATATGGATATACAATTATACACGTATTAAAAAACATATGTTTGTAACATGAACCATACTCAATAACTCATACAAGTGTAAATTTTCAGATTTATGCAAATATTTACTTGTACACCCAACCAACTGTAGCATGAACATAAAACTATGTTGTTTTATTAAATAGGAGAAGAGCAATAATTATTATTCGTACACTAATGTTAAGGGGATTTATTGGTCATCATTGTGGTGTGAAATGATGATCACATAACCTGTATCTCAACAACATACATGTATATATGCATAGAAGGCAGAATATATTCTACATAGTCCGGTTTCTAGATGCCGAAATATTACCTAACATATGAAGTCAAGTAAATACTATATGTACCCGAATTCCACGTCACAGTGACACCCTTATTCTGACAGACTAACAAAATGTCTTGAAATTATAACAATTAACACAAAATTTTACAATTTTAATTTTTAAATAGTATCATTGTTTTTCTTCTGTACACAAATTACAGTCAATAAATGTTCGCGTTCACACAAAAGCAAATACTTTCAAACAGTCTCCCATTTCATCTACTATCAACTGTTTCCTATCCATGGTTACCAAATTAACGACCATTTAAAAAGCTTCAATCTTCTTTTAATTGGATGTTTTCTACTTTTATGGTGCGAGTGTATTTTAGTTAATCCAAGTGTCCAACATTCCAGCATCAGTAGGGATAGAGCATGGTGACCAACCTGGCAACCACAGCATTCTTCTACCTCCTACACAGGAGAGTGCAGCATGTCGTTAGGAGAGCCACATGACGTCTGGGCTGCCGTGACTCTGCTGTGCCGTACCAAGGAATGCAATTCATACGACAGCGCAGGCTAGAACCACATGTGGAGCTAGTGTTGTAGTTAATTCATTATTGGAATTAAACCGTAATTAACTAAATTGAAAATATTAGATGGTACAACCCAGACAATTATATTCAAAGGAAACAAAACAAATGTATTATGAAAACAAAATAGATATCAATTTCAATTATGGAAATTATCAGAAATTGAAATTGGCATGGATCTTTTTAAAAATTCCAATTTTCTGCCATATCATGGGTGGATCGAGAAATAATTTTGGGAGCTGAAGTGGGGCTGTTGATGGGGAATGGGGTGGGGTTGGGTTGTACGAATTGAATTAAATTTTGCCATTGAAAACGTTATAAATAAAACCTTTGTAAGCATGTGAGTGTTTCATTCACAATTGGTTCAAATGTTCCATTAAGGAGGACCGGTGATTTTAATTAAATTTTAGAATTTTCCATTTTGACTTTTATCTTCATTTATGTTTTAACCCAATCTTTCTTTCCACAGGTTATTATTTGTTTTCAGATGATGTAATGAATTGAAAAAGACTACGCCTAAATCTCAAAGGTGCTTCACTATCATTATCTCAATATACATGTACTTACTAGCACCAACAGCTCAAGGTCATACGAATAATCCACACGTTATTTCAATACATCCAGCAAGTGGTTGTCTTCATACCATCATCTAGAAAACTATTTCTGAATAAATGTATGGCCCTCGAATGTGTATGAGTCAGAAAACTTGACTATATCAAATTTGACATTTAGCCAGAAATTGCTCCAATTTGCCTGTGAACAGTATGATTCTGATTTAGAATACGGTTTCCTGTACACATGCAAGAAAACAATATCACAAAAAGATCCTGACAATTTCAACAGCTCTTGTCTTGGGAGTTGGCGACCCAATTGTGATGAAGATTTATTCCACATGTAAAGAAATGAGTTTTTTTTATATACACTGTTCTAAAAATAATGTAACATACCTACCAGAACAGAAGCATTGATCAACATGATGTCAATATTGAGGTCACATCCAACCATTCTGAGTGACAGTTGGTAGTTAAATAAACAATAACTTTACTGCCATGATAATATACATTTCAAAAGGGGAAATAGCAAGTAGTTATTAAAATAAACCAATATTTAATTTCAGTTGTGTGGTATAGAAGGTAGATAAATAAATAATAACTTTACTGCCATAATAATATCATTTCAACAGGGGAAATAGCAAGTACCCGGTAGTTATTAAAATAAACCAAGATTCTAATTTCAGTTGTGTGGTATAGAAGGTAGATAAATAAATAATAACTTTACTGCCATAATAATATACATTTCAAAAGGGGAAATAGCAAGTAGTTATTAAAATAAACCAAGATTCTAATTTCAGCTGTCTGGTACAGAGCCCTCTATTCACTAATAATTATACAAGATCCAAGCCTTCATTGCCATCTCCCCACTATATTATGTTGTGGGAGGTATTTTTTATTTATTCTATTGACACCCTCTTGAAAACACCAGCACCTATTAATGATGCCACCTTTTTAAGTCCGTGATAAAGCTGGAATTAAACTTATGTTATTATGATTGAAAGCTTTCCTACAAATTGCGTGCTTTCTTCCGAACCAGAGGTCATTCAATGTAGCTTTGTTGCAAGCAGTCAATACTGTAATCACTGTAATGTAATCACTGTAATGTAATCAGTGATGCATAAGGAAAAGCAAATAAAGAAACTTGAGTTCACAATTAATAAACAAGTTTATAAATGAGTTAATTTCCTGTCTTGTGGAAAGGTTCATGTGTGGCGATGGTGGTTGGTAGTTGGCAGGCACTGTACGAACTCGCTGTACAAAACCGCCTCCATTGGTCAGGCATTACAACAATGACCAATGTTCGGTGAAAAAGTAAAGTTTGTTTTATTTAACGACGCCACTAGAAACACATTGATTATAAATCAGCGGTTATTGGACGTCA
>JAULBR010090559.1:0-12408 GCA_032355825.1 Melanodrymia aurantiaca
TGACGTCCAATAACCGCTGATTTATAATCAATGTGTTTCTAGTGGCGTCGTTAAATAAAACAAACTTTACTTTTTATACCCTTTACATGTTGTCGGGGTTTTTTTTCAGTCCTGTGCCACGGCAGCTATGCACCCAGTCTATGTAGTACATGAAGGTGACTCCGTGATTGACGGGTATCGACCGATCCGTGGCTGGTGAACACGCGGTCCTGTTTTACCGCTGTAGTCATCTCAAAATCTGTGTCACATAATTATATTTGACATTATGTGTATATATAATATCTAAATCAGTCTTGTTACAAATGATCAAACATCAACCCAAGGGAAGCAACTCTGAGTTCTTGCGAACTATTTTTAGTACGACATAATATTAATAAGTTATCAATTTATTTGTTTAAATGTTTTCGTCAATCAAGAGAGATTGTTTTTGTAATAAAATAAGGTATTTCATCCAATGTTCGTTAGTTATAACTTATTTACATGCCCATGCATACATACATACACACACACACGCACGCACGCACGCACGCACGCACTCACACACACTGAGCGCGCGTGCGTGCGTGTGTGTGTGTGTGTGTGACACGCATGCACACACATATACATCAAATGGATTTTTATATGAACTTTCCCAATGACAGGACAGTACATACCATCGTCTTCGTTAACCAACAGTAGGACACTGGCCGATGTAAGTGGGCACATAATTACTTGCGAAGCTAAAGATAAAAGATAAACTTTGTTTGTTTAACGACACCACTGAAACACATTGAATATTAATCAGCGGTTATTGGATGTCAAACGCACGGTTATATCGACGCTTGGTCACAGAAGAAACGAGCTAGTGCCACATAGGCTAGTTTTCTTCAAATAACAGCAAGGGATCTTTTATGTGCACTTTCCCACAGACAGGAAAGCCTCCTTTGATACACAAGTCGTGGATCATAGTAAGGATAGCACACACCACGGCTTTTGGTGGGTCAGTCGTGGATCATTGGTTGGAATGGGAAATAACCCAACTGGTCCACTGAGGAGGATCGATCAGTCGACCTATGGAACCTCAGGCAGATGCTCTTGCACTGAGCTACGTCCCGCTACTGACATATAGGGGAAATAATTTGAATTCAATTCAATTGAATATTTGTGAACAAAATGGTAGAGCAAAAAATCTGTTTTATTCATTCCGTTCAAATTAAAATAGATTACGCTCTGGCCCAGAGCATTTAAACGTTTTAAAGTCTAGACTTTAGACTTTAACTTCAGATTCAGACTTTACTAAAGAAAATAATGCTTATAAAATATTTGAAATGTAGACTTCAGTCTTTAAAGGGGCACTCTCATTGTTACAAAATGGCGGCTCCCGCCAATTTTTTAAAAACTATTTATTAAACAAACGTAAAGAATATACTTTCAGCTATATGCCCAAAAATTTTTACACTAAAATATGGCCATTTACTATTAGAACATATGGGGAGACACTAACGATCCCCCCGCCAAAAAGTAACAATGTCAACAATAACAATGTGGATCACGTGATAACGTCGTCCATCGATAAAACCCATAATCCTTTGCGGTGACTAAAGAAAATGGAGGAATGTAAAGCGGCAGCGAAACGTAAAACCAGATTCAAAAGGAGATCGGAATCTGCGAAAAAGCGCCAGAGAGAAGAATACGAAGTAAAAAGAAAAGAAGCAAGAAGATGTTCGGTGAACGTTGGCTGCGAGAATGAGCGCTGGAAGGAGTTCCAGAGCCGTCTTGCGCTTGACGGTGAAGAGCTCGCCGCTGTGTTGATGGATACGTAAGTAGGCCTACATGTATTTTTTTGTTGTACTTTAGGCCTATAGGCTTAGTATAGGTCTACTCACAAGGGATAAAGATACATGATCACGTAACAGTATTGCCGATAGGATAGCATGTGTGCTGGTATTAAATCAAATCCAACTTGAGGAGTGGTCCGAATTCTTCCCCCCACCCCACCTCACCAATCATGATCATAATCATGGTACGACGAAATCAAGCACAATAATAATAATAACTTTATTTAATGAGGGTTGCTAGTTTAGCAATAATAACTGGGGGGCGGGGACCTTCTGAAGCAAGAGATCCCAATGTTCCCCTCCAACAAATCTTATGATTCTGTCACCAATTACAAGGTGAATTTTAGTTGAAGCTCTTTCCCTAAAATATAAATGTGTGGTCCTTGGCTATAAACCATTCATATATAATTACCAGTACATGTATATACATGTCTGAGTGGCGGATAAAGAAAATCCATTTATGGGTGGGCATTTGCAAAATTTATTGGGTGGGGTTACAGGCCCATGTGGCCCTCTTACATGTAGATCCGCTACTGTGTATGCCTAGAGCAGTCTGTAAATTTATGATCAACTGATGATAAAGGTAATAGTGTTTGGTTTGTGGTTTTTTTCAGTTATGAAATTCATGCGCGTTGTAATAAATTGGTGTCAACGCCGTCAACATCTATTTTCCCTCTGTTACAAGCACAGGTGTCAAGTGTTTCTGGAGGCTCAACTACAATTAGTTGTGAATCAGGCAGGTATGTAGTATTTCATGCTTGAAAACAATTTTATGTGGATCCAACAGGAATTTATATAACGAAATATAAATAGTAAGTTCACAGTCTAAGTGAAAAGCCCAACCATATTGTTACTGTCATTTCATTTTAAACATTTATTCAACAATTCAGGTACCGGTATTAATTTGAAGATTTATTGTATCAGAAGTAGCAATATTAACATACAGCTAGTCTATATATGTATGTATGTATGTATGTATGTATGTATGTATGTATAATTATCAAACAAATATCTGTGAATTGTACTTGGTTGTTATTAAGGCAGGTATTAAATTAATTAGTAAATGTAATAAAGCTGTTAAATTATATATAGTATAGACACAAATTATTTTGTTGAAGTACCAATTATCTTTCGGAGAATTTAAGGAGTAAATTCTGTATGAACCAAATTCATATTTTAGGAGTGCAAGTTTACCATCAGGGATTGGAAATTTGCAGCGCAGCCCCTGTTCCATTGAAGTTTCTGTGTCGTAAGTAGTAATATATAATTTTTATCTGGTATTAAGGCCACTGTGCATATGCACCCACAAATGTCTTTTCAAATTTGCATGATAAAAGGTAAAGTTTGTTTAACAACACCACTGGAACACATTGATGATTAATAATCGGTTATTGGATGTTAAACGCATAATTATATCGACACTTGGTCACAGAGGAAACCTGATGCTGCCACATAGGCTACTCTTACCAATTAACAACAATGGATATTTCATGTGCACTTACCACAAACAGGATAGCACACCACAGCCTTTGATGGACCAGTCTTGGAACACTGGTTGAAATTGGAAATAACCCAATGGGTCCACTGATCTATCCATCGATCTACGAAACCTTAGGCAAACTCTTGCACTAAGCTATGCGCCACTCTTTTCTTTTGCATGAGTGATTGCTCTCAATTATTTTCTCACAATTAAATATTTTAATGGAAAAATATGGGTAAATAATTATTTTAAGACACAATGTGCACGTAACATACATTTATTACTATTTAATTATTTATTTTTAAGAGATGCCGATGATCAAGATTATTCACCTGTTGAAGATTATGATGCAAATGACTTTACCTGGGAGCCATCTATTGCAAATTTGCAACTGGATGAAGACTCATTGCTCCAGTTAGTATTACACACTATAATGTATGCATGTAAACTCAGTTATAGCAATAGATTATTTACTCAATTTAATTCATGTTCTTGTAATAATGAGAAATAACAGTCTGTAGTTTAGATCTCTCAAAATTGTTGAACAAATCATTATTATACAATCTTTCAATTATTTTGAATGGGGGCATTTTTTACATCTTAAAATTGCTTTTACTTGAGCTGTGTGGGCTTGGAATACTATCAGTATCTAGTACACTATGTGTACTATACGGTCACTTGGGGCTCAACATTTGTATCACTGCGCATTGGTGCGAGTTAAAACATTACATTTTTTGTGGTATTCACTTGAATGCCTGTAGATTGCTAGATTGACTTGTTTGAGCAGTGTTTTACAATGCCACCATGAACAAACCAAACTGTTATACAATTATCAAGTATGCAAAAATATTAAAATGTATCTTTAGTGCAATTGAATCATAATGAAAACCGTGCAATGCAACAGGTATTACTGGTCTTATCCACAATGTAAAGTTAAAAATTATGTCATACTGGTAACTATTTCTTGCAGTGATGATCAGCAAGATATATCTGTTAATCAGGAAGTTATTGACTTATCCTTTGATGATTCGGATGGAGTGGAATCGGACGAGGAATATGCTACATGTGCAGAAACCAAAACAACTCGGACAGGTTTTAATATTCTGAACGATCCAACTGAGGCAGCATCGACCGAAAAATGTCTAGCATTCACGTCATGCCTGATGCAGCTAGCTTCAATTTCGGTGCCAAGTCGATGCATCGTGAAAGGATGTGATTCCTCATATTGCACTTCCTCCAAAAAGAAAGGAACTGCTTTAATTGTTACCTGGGTAATAGCATTGTCTAATTAACATTGATTCATGGACAGGTGGAAAGTTTCACAAATTTCATAGTACTAATTCATAGCCTGTGTCAATATAACGCATCATTACACAGATGATGACTGATGCAATGCCGTTGACCACTTTCGATAATAACCAGTACTTATTTATTAACCCAAATATCAGTTGAAATAAAGTTGCAATGGTAAACATACTGATAGAATCAATTACTCAAAAATATAATATTGCACAAAACGTATGTACATGTATAGAGGAAATTTATTAACTATCAAATTACTATGTATAGTAAAGGACAAAACATTCAATTGCGACTTCCAAATTGTAAAACGATGAGATATTTATTCACATCACAACTTTTATCTTTTCAGACTTGTCATAGAGGCCATATTTTCAAAAAATGGTGCTCACAGCCCAAACTACCAAGAGGTGTCATGGCAGGAGACTTTGCTCTGGCTTCATGCATCTTGCTGTCTGGTAACAACTACCAGAAGATTGCATTGATGTTTAAATTTCTGAATATGGGCTGTATCAAAAGCGCCAATTTTTACCGAATACAAAACCTGTATTGCTGTCCAGTCATCAATGACTATTGGCAGTCAAAATTGAAGAATTTGACTGACACACTAAAAGGCAAGCAAGTGGTTATTGCAGGTTAGTACACCATCTGTATATTTTATTCCAACCAGAAGCAATATATTGATGTCACCTAATTATTTTATCAAGATATTGTGCCACTACTATATGACCAGTTTAATTATAGGTGTTGATTTTAGAAGACAGTTAAATATTTTGTCTCTGCATTATCACTTTTGCCCTTGGTCATAATATTGCATACATGTATATGTAAAGTCTCCAGTTTTGCTTTCAGACTGATTTGCAATTGATGTATGCAGATGGGATAAGATGAGCAGTGTAGTAATTAATATATTAATTAACATTTTAGGTGACGGTAGAATGGACAGTCCCGGTTTCTGCGCCAAGTATTGCACATATACCACAATGAATGTGGACACGCTTGATATAGTATCAATGCAAGTTGTAGATAAAAGGCAGACCGCTCTTAAATCTACCAATATGGAGACGAAAGCATTCAAGGACGTGCTTCTTGAATTGGAGCAGAAGGGCATTGTGGTGACTGAAGTTGTAACCGATGCACATCCAAGTATCACTGCATATATGCGTATGTATAGATATCTATAATCGCTGTGTTTCTAGTGGTGTCGTTAAATAAAACAAACTTTACTTTTTATCGAGTCCTCGATGGGATATAGGATCTTGTTACAACAGTTGGTAATATAATTAACTATTCTATTGTTAACAATACATAACATAGTAGTTACATGAGAAAATCTACATTTTAGCAATGAGACCACAAAAAACACTCCAGATATACAAGTCTTGGGTCATGCAAGTTTGAAAATTTATTTTCCTGTACTGTTTAAGTGGATCTATTATATTAATTAATATATTTAAAGTAAACAGAAAATAATGTTTGACAAGACTTAGTGATAGGTTATATATGTCATTATATACTAAATTATTCTCCATTTTATATCAGGAAATATTTGCTATTAAACTGCTTTCTTGGTTATTACATTGTGACCTCTTTTAAAGGAAAAGAAAAACAGGACATCAAACATTCATATGATGTATGGCATGGGGCCAAAAATCTTGCCAAGAAAATCACAGGGGTACGGACATTTTATTTTGATAAGCTTTAATATACATGTATCTAACAAATATGTGCATGGCTTATTTGCATATCAAAACCTATTAAAGTAGCCAAGCAGACTAACATTTGCTTACATTTTATTGTGTACACCGTTTTGGAGACATTAGTGATTTATCAATGCATTGAAATTTTGATGAAACCTCATTTGATCATGATTCGTGATTACATACCATATCTATTTTGTATTTTCAGCTCTGTCTTGTGCAGAGATACTCATTTGGCCATGTCAATGTATTGTAGTTTAGATTATATTATGATTCCATTTCGTGTGTATAAATATAGTTTTACAAACAAGTGGTACATGGTCTTGTTTAAACTGTTGAATTGAGTATAAGTCAAATATGAAAGTAAATTTGTATCGTATATTTACTGGATGTAATTACTTTTATTTACAGGTGGCCTCATATAAAGCGACGAAAGATCTTCTTCCGTGGAAGAGCGACATAGTTAACCATTTTTGGAACTGTTGTCAAACATGTGAAGGAAATGAAGTTCTTTTGAGAGTGAGTAAAGTGGTACAAACAACACAAATTTAAGAATACCAAATAATATATTAAAATATGTAAACACTTTTATTTTACTCACAATTGGTGGTAATGTGCCCAACAGCTAATAAGCAAGCCTGTACATATCACTGTTCAAAATAATGAAACGAATAAACTGGTTTATATTCCATGTACTACAGTTGAACATGTGAGCAAGCCCAATTGTTGAAGCAATTCTTATTAATCTTACATTAATTATAATTTATGAATGACACGAAATGTCCATTTATACAAATTCAACACAATATATCCAACACTAAACAAACATGTTCACAGCATGTGGTCATTCATATCTACTTTCCCAATCTAAACTATAGGCATTGTTAAACAAATGTTAATGAGGATTGAACATACGACTATGTCTCAGTATGATTAGCAATATTTGCAAAAGCTGATATAGCACATATCACAACCTTTGACACATGTATCCCTTTTTTAGAATAAATGGAAAGGTGTACTTCATCACACGATTGACGTACACGAGTGGTGGGTTGGAGAGTGTGAGCATGGTCCCATCTTGGAGCAAGATAAAAGTTATCTTAAACAGAATTCTCCAGCACACTCAGCACTGTCAGATTTGGTATTAGACGACAGATTCCAAAGAAATTTGGCATATTACGTCAACTACAGGTATCTATCATAACGTTGAAAGTATACTGTCATTTGCAATTAGTCAACATTTGCATACTCTTACAGAATACCATTTATCATAAGCACATGACACCTCCTTACCACAAATATCTAAGATAATTCCTTGTACAGCAATCAATATGAGATGGAAAATTTACTTGGGCGTCTGGTAGAATTTGCTCTGAAAATGCCAATAAAAATTGTTGTCCTTGCCTTAAATATTTTTTAAATCTTCAATTTTTACACTGAGAATGTTAACGAAAGAAGGGCTGCTTACCCTATCCCACGGCTCATTCCCCTATGTGCATAGCAATGGCACCACTGGACACAAATGACTAGCACATTGACTATTTATATGATATGTCGTGCACCAAGATCACATTAACCATTGGAAAACATTTTACGATTTAGAACACATTCTATAGTTTTCATTGATGCTTAGACCACATTCCTATTGACAAGTAGTCAGATTCGTTTTTTACTCATTTACAGATCGACTGCACAACTGGAGGGTTTTCAAAACCACATTTTGATGTATGCTGGAAAACGATTTGCATATAGGTAATGAACCATCTAAGACTTAGAACAACGTTCGTATGTGGCAGGGTTTGAACCTGGTTTTGTTTGGGTCTCGACAACAAATTATATAAAGAACATTTCTCATAAAAAATGCACTAGTATTAAACATTGATCGCTTAACATAGTATTGGAAAGTATATATATATATTGTATTATTGTGCATTCAGGTCTGTGCATGTACTAGTAATTTTACGCAGTTATCAATAACAAAATATTGTATTTTACATTATTACCTTTTGACAGTTACAATACCTACAAGGCTCGGTGCCAGCTGGCAGCCATTGACTACCAGATGCATAAAAACAGAGCAGTAAAAACAGACAAAGATGGAAACACAAGGTACGTTGTTTTATGAATCGTAACAGGATTTTTCTTTTTTTAACTTTACGTATATGCTAGAGGAGAGTAACATTTTACAATCTATAATAATTATTGACAAGATAACAATTGGTTATAGTTTTGTTAAAGAGGACAGCTGTAAGACTTGGTAATACCAATGATGTTTTTTTACAAGTATTTAATCTCTGCAAAAGTAGGTGATTATTCATAAAGGAGTAATAAGAGTGAATGTTTTTTTTAGGTGGCATAGATCATACAACAAGAACAGTGCCAGATGGAGAGCTACAGTAATCAAAGAGGATAAGAGTTACTGCTACATTGTAGAAATAATACAAGAAATTTTTCGGGCAAGAATGATGGACAAGGAAAGTATCTCAAGACATACAGAAATAACAGCAGAAGATCCTCGTTTGATACAACACACGATTGCTCCAACAAATCCACCAGCTACAAAAGAATTAGTGGAATCATTGAAGTCGAGATTTCCAACAAAGAAATAGATTACATTTCTACCCTAATCGACCAGGAACAAAACCTCTGTACTGTCCGAATGTATCTGGAAATGAATCGCGTATCCTCCACACACAGCAAGATGGAACAACTCGCCGATCTCCACTGGTTAAACGCCCATGCATCCACAAAATAAAACTTCTATAGGCCGCATGTCTGTTTTGCCTATTTATGTCGCCTTCGTCCACTCCATGCAATGCCAACATGTCAGCTCTGTATTGCCTGTGTACATACAACACAAGTGGATCCAGGACTGTGATATCCATATCCTATAAAACAAAATTAGGTGAACATCAAAATTTGTTTTGTGAATATCATTACATTGTTTGGTATTACATTGGTATCCCAGTTTTGACAATAATATTTCAATACAGTGGACAGTTACTTTATGAGTAAATAAAGTTGTGTATATATTTAAATGTGCATGTTTTGGTATGCTTTTTTATAATTGTTTGAGATAGTAATATGTAAATGTTTCCAAGAATTATTATTATGTCACCAAGTACATGATAAAATGGGTAGTAGGTGTCAAGTAGTGTTATAGCAATTAATGTCTAATTGATGTAGTATTATGCTGTTTACCCTGGTGAAAGCAATACAATTCTCAGGTAATCTCCTGCAGCACTTCATCTCCGTCAATGTTGGCATTTCCCGACAGTTTGTGCACACACACCAGTCGGGCGTGTCAGGGTGAGGTGGTTGTGCTGGTGGTGGTCCTTCCGGTTCAGGCATGGCACGAAGTAGGCCTGGGTCTTTTTCTATTGCACAGACCAACAACTCTCTTATTTCAGTACTGGTTAGACTAGCAACTGCTTCCTAAAATAATGATACAAATGACATGAAAAAAACCCAGGACAAAATAATGTAAATTGATTCTCACCATTTACTATTTTTACCATTAATATGGTGCAAATAATGTTGCATCCACAATTCATATAGGGAATGTGTTACATTTCTATTTTGCAACTCATTGTTTAAAAAACGTATATAACTTGCTTTTGCTCATTACATAGATATATCTAATGTATATATAAACAAACCATTACAAGATAAATGATATGTAACACGACCACATATTAAATGTAAATATTGATGATTGATAAAAATACTTTTTACGAATATTTTATTAAATTTGTATTGTAAAATTTAACTGACATTACCCCGTATTGTTTCGAAATCTCATGTCATTTTTTCTTTATTTAATTTGAGTTAAATTAGTTCTTCTGGTCAACATTTTCACCACACCATATTATAATTGTTGGCATAATTTCTTTTATCCTTGTAATGTGTAAATCATCTTGATTTTAAAAATCGTCTGTAAATGCATTTAGTCTGTTAGTAAATATTGCAATAAATGTTATCAGAATATTTTTGTGAACTTATTTTTTGCTATGCACTTGATGACCCTCTTAGTTAGGCATGTGTACAGGTTAAAAATAGAATGCCATAAAAGTATGTAGTACATTATGTGTGTGTCTCACTGTGTATGTGATGTTTGCTTGTGTTCTTGTTTCTCCTGTACATGTATACTGTATTTGCAAGTTGTTTTTGTACAGATGAGCTGTGTAGGTCAATGTCAATAAACAAATTGAATTGATAGTCCCACTCCACAGGGTTTGAAATAAAAACACATTTCAAGGTATTCATGTTGGATACTAGCATTTAAAATCTGGTATCTAAACTCAATATCTGGTATCCACATTTATAAATAACAAATAGCACCTGTTGTGACTGTATGTGTAGGCAAGCGTATTTGTCTGTTGGAGAGTGAACGATGTCAGCGGAAAAAAACCTGACGAACTTTGCATATTCTGGTTTCGGAGATTTTCATGACGATCTACATGATTTCGGATATTAAAATCAGCCAAAATGTTTTCAATTCTATCATGGGTACACAGCTATGATGTATAACTATTAATGGTTGAAATGTTACGTTTGCCACTATAGTCACGTAAATGCTGTAAACATACAAAATAAGTCTATTTAAAAAATAAAAGATAAAGAGTCTGGTATCCTGGGATACCACTTCTTTCAAACCCCGCTCCACAATTACTTTGAATGCTTGCAAGTGCCTCTTCCTATTAAATAAGGATAATAAAACGTGACAAGTACTGTATGTTATGAAGGACTGGAGGTTGCGGTGTCTCATATTTTTTAACAATTTATTGCAAATTTGTTTGTATGGTAAAATTATGAGCTCTACATACTTATTTGGCTGTAGTGTGTTTTATCCTGTCAATGGTGTGTTTGACATGCAATAACTGCTAATTAATATGTTCCTGTGGTGTTGTTAAACAAACAAACTTTTTCTTTGTATAATAATTATTTTCACTTACTTCAATCTTTTGTCGCCTGTGTTGTCTGGCTTCTTCTAAATCTGTAGTATTGGAAACTACTTCAGAGACGGGCAGACTTAAACGACTTAATCTGCCTCTGCCCCTCCCTCTCCCTCTGCCTCTGCCTGTCCCTTTACCAACACTTGTTTGTGTTAACAATTTTAGGGTTATTGCAGTTACTTTCCTCGAAGTACTGGGTTCAGGACTAGCTGTAGAACTGTTTGAAGTGTCCTGCAAACAAAAACTTGTAATACAGTTTTGAAATATTTTAGTGATCATGTCAATAGGATCGCACAACAGGCAGAGCTTATACAAGTGGTATGCAGTGATCCTACACACACAAAATGTAGCATTTTAAAACTTTACAGCATGTTTGGAATCAGACTGGAAAGAGATCCAAATGTTCCCTCTGTAATGATGACAAATAAAGCGCAATGATATACATAGTTGGGATGGGGAAATTAATACCTGCAAAAATTAACAGACCTCAGTCCTGTCGGCTATTGGCAATTTATTGTTTGAATTACTGTACAGTGTACATCAACATAAAATTTTGTTTACAATAATAACTGATGTGGATGGTCATATCGTGCACCCGCTCGGTCAATATTAATTAATTCCGTGTAATATATATAATCGAGCCACGGAATGAATAGCAATTTTCCGGGCTGTTACACGATGTTACCACTTCTATTCGGAACACGATTACAAATACAACGTCACGTGAATGTTCAATCAATGTAAAAAAATTGCATTGCTTCGTACTCCTAGATCAGTGAGAAGTGCTGGACTAGTTTGCCTCATAATATTAAATACACAATGACAATGTCCACAATAACATCCGATTGAACAGCAAATAAAATAATACGATATAGAACTCACCTGACTCTCTATCATTCGTCTTGACGGTCTTCGTTTGCGTTTATTACTCTGCTCCGCCATGATGCCACGATAGTATTCCCCGGTTGTGACGTCGCCTTTTCGTGGGTACGTCTATTTTTAGTAGCTGGCAAGTGGTTGCACACCAGTATTTTATTTTTTTTCACATTTACAATTTATTTTTTTGCGGCTAATTACACTAACTATTTTTTCAATAATTAATTTATTTGCAGTTGTATATCACAAATACATATTAAAATAGCGAAATATAGAAGTTG
>JAULBR010090570.1:0-12408 GCA_032355825.1 Melanodrymia aurantiaca
AATACAGTACCTTGAAGAATACAATTGACCGCAATCGAGCGTTAATTAGTCTGTCGCCCTCATGTCTGTCGTGCCATTGGTGATCTGTTACGTAACAGCACTTACTGGATTGCCGAATATATCCAATCGGCATTGTTTATAATACGGTGCGTTTTCAGCTGCAAATGACTTACTTAGTTTTAGCTATCTGGTTTTTACAGGGTAATTAAGGTATATTACATTTTCGTACAGAAAATAATTCCGGTTTTCGGAATTAACAGGCTCCGGTTTACTAAGGGTTTTAATACATGCAATACATGGGGGGAAATTTGGGACCAACACATTCAGTCGGTTTTGACAGGATTACGGTTAGTTCAGGGTCCGGTTTTGACAGGTTTCACTGTACAACGTTTTCGTGAAAGAAGATGTAATTTTTATGCCTCCTATTTTCTTTTATTAATTATCTCGAAAGGAATTGGAATTAATTAGACTTTTACTGGAAATAGAGATGTCTTTGTGATAACAATAGACAAATATGAGTGTGTGGAAAATAATGCTAATTATACACAAACTATTCTAACAACTTTTGTCTGTTTTAGGGAGGGCTTACTACCATCGCAGACGTAAAATATCTCAGAAGAAAATTACCAGTGAGGATAATGCTGATCAGAGTATGGAGTTAGAGAAACCTGAGAAAGAAGTGTCGTAAGTTGTCTTATGGTTGTATAAAGAGTACTACACACCTACAGGTACTACATCTCAAAGTAATATCATCGAAGCCCCAAACTTCATGGGGTAAAGCTATAATGCGTGTGCTGTGTGTACCAAATTATCTGAATCTAAGCAAATCCATAATAGTTGACAAATTATGGCTCCTTTTAACACATGGTAATGATGTTTGTAACTTTGGGAAATAGTACATGCATGCATGAAAGAAATACATATTTTTGTATGCGCAAATGTTTTGTTTATCAAATTAAAAGGCCATGATTAAAAATAAAAGATTTATGAAACATGCAGTCTGTTAACAAGAAAATAGACACAAATGCAAATCTCATATAAGTTTTGTTTTTATTCATTTATATGTGTATTTACATATGCTATTTCTTGCTTTTTCTGGAAGTTCATGGAATTAATTTTGAACTGATAACAGCATTTATAAAACATAAGCAAAACGAACTTAGTAAGATAGATGGCTTTACGTGTTTGTAAACATTTCTATTAAGTTACTTACAGCTTTTCCCTCAAAGTGACTCTGAATGAGGCAGACGACATTTGTAGCATGTGCTGACGTCAACAAATTGGATAACGATTGCATGAGCTACAGCGGAATAAACAACTTCCCGAAGTAACAAGCATTGTTGATGCATATCAACATTTTCTAACATTATATCAAAGTGACTTCAGGTGATGTGACCGTACTTGTGTTTGTTTTGCAGTCTTCTTAAAGAAGTGATCCGTAGTAAACGACACCGTCACAGTGATGAGGAAGGAGAGGACAAGGCTCAGGATATCCGCCCCAAACTGGAGCAAGCCAGTGACATCTTGGTGAGACTGCAATTTACTGGAGTTACACTTTTCACATTGTCAACCTAGCTAACTTTTGCTTAATGTCTTTTTGTTTTGTGCACCAAATACTGTAGAAAAACATTCTTGGTTATTTAAATAGTATGTTTAAAATTGAATTTGATCTCCATTACACTTCTTTTTTTTTTAAATTATATTTTTTTATAATTTAAAAAATGTTTGTGTTTGTGTATTGAGTTTTTATTGGTGCTATTTCTCCTAGGGGAAGATTGTACCAAGCACAACACTTGAATGGCAAACAAGTGAGGTAGAAAACACTGTTCCTGCAAAGACCACCATATTTGCTGGTGTGGTGAAAAGTGTATCCAGAGTTAGAAAGTTGCAGGTACGGTATTCATTAAACTCTGTATATTATCAATGAATATCTAACAGAACAAGTATTTTGTCATTTGTATACTAGTCCCACAAAAGAAAAGAAACTGTATTTATAAAACAGAATAATATTTTTTTTTAATTTAATATTTATTGTAAGAGATGAAAATTTAATGTGATAAATGAAAGAAAAACTGGAACAGTAATAAAACTGAATTTGTCATTCTCCAAATTTGTACTCCAATGACACTGACAACAGCAGTTGTATTCACCTCTATCTATCTATCATATCACCTTGACAAATACATGTTACTCTCTATGCAATGTTATTGAAAATAACAACATATAGCTGTGTGGCCAAACAGGTAATCCACAAAGAGTAATATCAAATTAACTGTGTCAAATACAAAGGCAATGTTCTACATAATATTAGTCAGCAATATTTAAATTGCAACCATGCTTGTGGTGTACGAGCACACCAGCAGAAATATTAACACATGTATACATTTTCAAAAATGAGTTGTCTTTTTTAATCCAATATGTTTGTGCATGGCTAGTTAAGTGATTAAACTGCCAGAGTATTGGTCATTAGTCTCATATACAGTGAAACCTGTCTTAAGCAGCCACCTAATGGAGTAACAAAACATGGCCTCTTAAGCCAGGTGGCTGCTTAATACAGGTCATAATGACTATATATATATACAGTCAAACATGCTTGAGCGGCCACCTGTATTAAGCAGCCACCTGTCTTAAAGGGTCACCATAATATTCTACCAAATAATAAATTTTAGTGCATTATTACCTGTATTACGCAACCACCTGTCTTAAGAGGCCACTTTTTGTTACTCCCTTAGGTGGCTACTTAAGACAGGTTTGACTGTACATGTATTTAGTTTTATAATGCTAATATTAAATGTACATATATAATTCGTTGCATTAGTATCCACAGAGTTGCTGTGGTGATGTAGCGAAACTATCAATACAGTAAAACCTGCTTGAGCGGCCACCTGTATTAAGCAGCCACCTGTCTTAAACGGTCACCATAATATTCTACCAAATCATCAATTTGAGTGCATTATGACCTGTATTAAGCAGCCACCTGTCTTAACAAGCCATTTTTATTTACTCCCTTAGGTGGCTGCTTAAGACAGGTTTGACTGTATATTGAATTAATATCTTGCATCTCATGAAAGACGAGGCAATTTGACCAATACAAATGGCAGTGTACTGTATTGTTATACATGTAGATGATAACTGGTATATGTAAACAACATAATTATTATAATAATACTAGAAATAAGATATGCAATTCCAATACAGTCAAACCTGTCTACGAAGGCAACCCATGTAACAGGTCTATACAAGTGACATTTATAAAGATAGGTGGTCTTTATATACAGGTTAAATGCATACATTAGCATATAGAAAGAACATGTCTGGTGTGATCTTTACAGACATCTGGTTGATATAATTATACAGGTGACTTTTAGAGCAGGTTCGACAGTATGTCAATAATATCGACTTTCAAGAGCAATTTGCAGAACTTATTAATGTGTGTAATGTAGAGAGGTAAACATGGTATTAGAAGCAGATCGAAGCTGACTAATGGCGATATACCGAAGAATCAAATCGATGGACATTTTTACTTTTTGTCCTAAATTATTAAACGTTATGCTTATAGATACCGCAATAACCACGTTCATAAACAGTTAATATTGCTTCAAGAAATGTTTAGCCATTCTCCACCAGTGTTTGTGACTGTAATATGACAGTAAAAGGCGTGTTTATCAAAGCGGGAGTATTTGGTACTGCAACAAAACAAAAGACGTATATCAGATGCAATGACAAACATTTACACATAATGTCTGATGCAGTACCTTACTTCGACCTGCTTTACGAGGAAGACGGCGGACAAACAATACATCCAATGCAACTCGTTTCTCGTTTTAGAAACACTATTGTGCTTTATATTCGTTTCTTTCTGCTGATGACTGGTTTATACATTTTTGTAGGTCAATTTATTGGCGTTAACAATTTGATCAGAAATGTTTTAATAAAAATCCATTTCCTACAAATCCGTCAAGAGTATGCCGTAATGGACATGAATATCTGGCGAACATTCATCTGTATTAGATGCATCTCTGCTAAACTAACTTGACATCCTCTGTTGAAAACATAATATGGTTTTAGCCAGTATAAACCCGATCTCAAAAGCTGACACTCGTTACACATAGCAGTTTTGCTATGCCAGTATTACAGGCATTACACGTCGACAAGTTGGTATTGACGTTACAGGGAGGAATATTCATCTTGCTGCTCTATGGGTACAAAATTGCTTTATTTCCCTAAAGTCATTAACGAAATGACGTCGAGTTTAACCTCGTCACATATCTCAGAGGAGTGCTGCAAGAACTATGCAATAACTGAGTACTCTTGGACCCTTCGATGCATATATAACATGTACTCTCATGACTGACAGAATCATCAACATGTTTGCGCTCCGCGACAGAGAAAATACACTTCGTAGTTAAACGCTATTGACGGCTGCCAGTTACTAAACAATTATAATGGATATATTAATAATACAGTTCACTGGGGAAAACGTATCTATTTTTCATAAGCGGTTGTCATGTTAGAACGGGCTTTTTGTCGATATTTTGTAGCCGAAGGAAACTAGTTATAGTTGTGGAAGGATACGGAAAGTTATAAATAGAATACGAATCCCGATATTTTACTTTCATATAAAACTGTTTTCTTCACATCCGAAAATGTTAATTCTAGTTCATGAAATCCAAACGACCAAACATTCACATGGCTAAATCCGTATATCTGCGCAAGGTAGAGTCGAAAGGATATTGCGAAAAATAGTCCATGAGCCAGACCGAATCTGAGTACCAAATTGGTGAACAGATCCAACATGGATTTTTAGTTAGTCTGATATCTGAAGTGTCCGAAATCACTTGATGGACATCTGACATTGGTAGCTAAATGCTATTTTGGCAACCATCTTTAAAGATAGAGATGACCTGTGCACAAGAATCACTGTCAGAGCAGTGATGACACAAGGTTTTCGCGAAGGTTGAGCGTTTCCTGCTCCACCAATGGCACCCGCTGTAAGCACAGTCATGGTGTTTGCTGTTGTCTTTATGGAAAAGCATAAAACAAGTTAAAATAAAGTACTGCGTTAATGAAAAGCTAAAATTTGTCGGAACGCACCTGATTAAGTGTCTTCCACTAACTGATGATGACAGTGACGTCATATTTTCGTCAGCGTGGACTTCGAAGTGATATCGATAACGAGTTGTTAATAACAGACTGTTGAATACGTGATTTATAGCATCCGGGCTAGTTCATCAATGTGACACTCTAATGGTAATCACATACCGCACTGAAAGTGACGCAAAAAAAAAGCCAGGATGGTTCAAAAATCAATACGAGATAAAGGCTACAAGTATCAAACATTCTAATAGTCCGACTATGTTCAATACATATACTATGACTACGTTCGTAAAATTGCAACAGGGATAATAAATTATGCGAAAAGATCTTTAATGGCCTTCATAACGCAGTGTTTAACGCGTCTGCTTTAAGCCTGGTAGGTACAGGATTTGAATACCATTCGTGGCATATAATATAATTATAATATGGAGTTTTAGTTCCAGTACCGGTGTAAAAGGAACGCAAGTCCAGTTATACCATAACAAAATGTATTAAATTATATAATAAATCTTTACGGAATGAAACAAATAGTCTGATCCATAAAACAAAACAGTATCTACAAGTCCTAGAGTTAATGTAACAAAAAGCGCAATAAAATTATTTGTTTTATTAAAGTCTGGTTAGGACTAGGATTCCTAGGTATGTAGGTCCTATAGCATTTTCCATTGTGTCGGACCTATAGTCCTATTACACCGGCTCAAAGTCACAGTGAGTGATCCGCAAGGCTTAAATGGTAATTATACGCCCCTTAAATCTTTCTATGTACTATACCCTGTCTATGGGAAAGTGTATTTGACAGATCTCTTGCTACTTTTCAAATAGGAGTGGTGGGTTTCCTCTCTCATACTAACACTAACTCTGAACAGGCAATCGAGAGAGTTGGTCTGCATACAAAGAACAGCTATTTCGAACCTTAATTGCGTGGATGTAAGTACATAAATAAGTTATAACTAATTAGCCTATAGAACTCGTGTAAAAGGGACGTAAGATAGCCAGAAATTGTAGTCCGGTAATATGGTAAAAAAATGGGTTATATAATAAGATGAAAGCTTACGGAATGAAACAAATAGAACGACCCATAAAACGAGATAATTATTACATACACTTTCTAGCCTTGCTATACTATAACAAACATCATACAAACATAATGATTAATGAAACTTATACAGTCTTTCGGATATCGGTTTCTCGGATTGTGAATGTGTTTATTGTACACAGGCCTCGGTTGTATAGTGGTTAATGCATAGTGCTGAAGGCTGGTAGGTACTATGTTCAAATGCTAATGGAGGCTTTGGAATTTGAATCACATTGCCGACTCGTACCAAGAGTAAGTGCTCCGCAAGTTCCACTGATGAGCCAGCCTGGAGCTGTACAACCACTTACGCCGACCATTGGTCCACTACTGGTATAACGAAGGTCATGGGTCGTGAGAATATATGTATATAATATAAATGCTATATTTTCTGCTTATCAAAATTAATAGGATTAACGGGTTTCCTGTCTCATAATAACACCAATTCATGTCATTTGAAACATAGTCTTAGTTAGTTATGACATAAAGTGTGTTTGTTTAACGACACCACAGGAACACATTGATTATAAATGAGCGGTTATTTGATGTCAAACGCACGGTGATATCGACACTTGGTCACAGAGGAAACCCGATGCCGCCACATAGGCTACTCTTCTTCGAATAACAACAAGGTATATTGTATGTGCACTTTCCCACAGAAAAAAATAGCACACATCATAGACCAGTCGTGGATCACTGGTTGGAATGTGAAATAACCCAACGGTTCCCAGGAAGAGGATAGATATTTCGACCCACCGAGGACCGGCCTCCGTGGTGTAGTGGTTAACGCCACGGTCTACAGGCTGATAGTTACAGTGTTCGAATCCTGCTCGTAGATATCACTTTCCGAGTGCTCCGCCTGGCTCAATGGGTAGGTGTAATACCACTTATACCGACCAGTGTCCACAACTGTTTAACAAAGGCCGTGGTATGTGCTAACCTGTCTGAGAAAGTGCATATGAAAGATACCTTGCTACTTATCCATTTGGAGTAGCAGGTTTCCTCTCTCGTACTAACACGAACTTTTGTCCTGGACAAGCAGTCGAGGCAGCTGGACTGCCTGACCATGACAGACGTCCTTGAACCTTAATTGGATATAAGCACGTAACTAAGTTATAACTAACTAACTGACACACCAAGCCTCAGGCGGACGTTCTTGCACTGAGCTATACGCCCCGCTCCCGTGTCAATTAGAGATGACCATGGAAGCAGCAGCGTACACACATTTAGACGATGGCTTTTACGTCTAGAGAATTAGAGAATTTGATATCTAAAAAGCTGATGTTCGCAGCTGGGTATGGATCTGTACAATAACAGGAAAACGGAAATAACAGAAAATGCATGTTTAGCTGAGGGATTTGACATAATATGTGCAGTACCACAGAAGGCTTGTTAAAAAAAGGTCTGATATACACTGTATTTGACGTATGTGAGCAGATTACATTTATATGTGGCATATGCATAGTTCTGAAAAGTGTGGGTTGGATGGGGTGGGATGGGGTGGGATGGGGTGGGATGGGGTGGGATGGGGTGAGGAGAACGATGGCCAGAGTGGATCTCAGATTGGAGGGTACGGTAGATATATTTTAGAGCATCTAGTTTTCAAATGTCTCAAATGTGTCTCTACCTCACCCCCTCCCACCCCCTCCCCATTGTTTGTCACGTTCTTTCGATATTGTGTTTGGAAACATTCGGGTACATTAGCCCACACACGCTCTGTGCAATGCATGCGTTGTGTACAATATTCCAAATGACATAATTGGTGTTCATAACAGTATACGACAGATCGCAATGGACATTTCGACATGCCCTATAACAAACAAGTCAGTCCATATACAATTACATGTGTATATTGAAAACCGTTAGTACCTAAAATACTATGCAAACGAATTGGATCTACATACATCTATATTGAAAGTAATAAAATATAAGTAAATCTTAACTTTCTTAAATAAAAATGCCATATCAGCCAGAAATATGTTACAAATAGTATTAGACGCACATACATGTACATAGTCGCATCCGTATTAAACCTTCACAGTGTGCCTTTAATTAAACGATCCAGAAGATTTCCTGTGTTGATTATATTTGAGACGAAGATTGATTTGATGAACAAGTGTCTTTAAAGATTTGATTTGAAGAACAAGTGTCTTTAAAGATTGATTTGAAGAACAAGTGTCTGTAATATCAGAACGTCTTGGATCTTTGATAGTGAAAATGTCTGCCTTCCACTTTCTGTCCTCCAGACACTGACTTCCGTGTGTTAGAGTTAACTGATCGTAATATGAATCAAGCCAATAATTCACTTCTACTGACGCCACATTCTGAAGAGAATTACACAGACTATTTTCTCTCGCTAATGCAGAACGTTGTTCAAAGTGACTAAACGTATTTTTCGGCCTTTCTAATTCCTTTTTGGACTCTTTTCTGGTTACGTCGAAAGACTAGCATTATTAGTGGAGTTACTTTCCTCATGCCACGTTTCACATCTAATAGTTAATGATGTTCTTGGAAGTAATACAAATGTCGTTTGTTTAACGACACCACTGAAGCACATTGATTAATAATATTTGATGTTAGACATTACGGTTACGTCGATGCATGGTCTCACAAGGAACCCACTGCTTCCACAAAAGCTACTCTTACCGAATAAAAGCAAGGTTTTTTTTAAGTGCATTTTCCAACATACATGATAGCACACAGCACGACATTTGATGAACAAATAGTCATGGATCATGGTTAGAACGGGAAATAGCCTTATAGATATACGGAGGACCGATCCTTTGTCCTCTCGCAATTCACGCAGTACCGCATGCGCTGAGGTACGTCCTGCGCTGGAAGTACTACAGGCCATTAGCCGCTACATAGGCTACTCTTGTCCATTAGCACCATGTTGTCACTTACAATTATACACTTCGCCGCAGTATATTTCAGGACATCAAACATGCCTTGGGTTCAATAGCAAGAGCGTTCTGCTACCAAGACAAAACGTTTTGACACCGGTATTTGCATCTGCCATTAAATGAATGTAATGTGATAGTAGGCCTATATACACGATCGGTACCAGTCACAAAGTTCCAGAGCGCTCCCGCTATTGAACGTAAGGATGGTGTTAAGTGGGAAACATATTCGTTCGTGTGTACGTGTGCGTGTGTCCGTATGCGTTGTGCGTGTATATGTTTTATAAAACACATTATAAATTATACGTTAATAAACAATTAACGTGTACGTCAGACGCCATTTATTTTCTTATTTGCTTGTTGCATCGTTGCAACCCATGTCGGGACCACGTCGGGAAACTACCCATAGTGACGCAATAAATATTACGTCGCACTTAAATTTCGATGTTGTGTACGTTCGCGTGTCCGTCAAAATTGGGTCCAGACCCAAGTTTAATGTACACGGATAACTCACTCGTACATACGCACTCGCACACGCAAACGAATGTGTTCACATCTATGTATTAGTACAGACCCAATGTTTACGTACACGGATAATGCATACGTACACATGGACACGTGAACCAATGTGTTGTGGGCTTTACGCTGGTAGCAGACAAGAACACGACGTGTAGACAGCGCGTAAGGGGAAGTGAGTGGCTACGCTTATACATGTACCTACCGAATTCGTCCTCAGCATTATTGAAACAGAGAGCTGAATCCCGGAACTCCATAATAAGCCAGTGTCTACAATGAGCGTATAATTACCAGCGGATATGTTTGCTGAAGATGGCGATACTTTGCGCTGAAAGGGTCCATCAAGGATTAATTACTCCGAAAAAAGAAACGGTAAACAGAGCTATCTTAAGGGTAGCCGTGTATTACTGAGCGTCTGGTCGATACTCTAGCACGGCCAACACATAGCCGAACAATTACATGTCAAACACAAATTGATTTACGTACTGACTTTGAATAGTTTGAAACGAAAGGACTGTGTCAATGCATCCAGCTTATTTTCCTTCTAGCAGTTAGGTCCAGAGTAACACCCTGTCCAGCGAACTATTTAATTACGGGTTAAGTAATTTAATTTTAGCATCACGGTAACACAAAATGCCATAAGAACAGAGCGGCTTGGGTCCATCATTGGCTGTAATAGTTTTATCTCAGCAACACGTCGTGTGTGAGGTTTGGAATTCAAATGTACGTGCCTTGATCGGAGTGAGGTCAATAAACGCTGCACGGTGTAGGCCATAATGATTGAATGTAGGGTTGATTGTCAAAAACAGATCAAATTTTGTTTGACTGCTGCATGTGTTTTGGCGAAATTTCTGGAAATTTGGGGTGGGGTGGGGTACACCAGGATCCGCCTCCTCCCCCATCCCACCCTTTAAAAAGACCAACTAACAATATTGACACAACTATAAGAAACAATTCAAACTGCATACATAAAATTCGTATTCCTAGGAGTGATTAAAAAGCGAATAACGTGTTCGCATTTGTATAAATGCATTATTATGTATTAAATCTAAAAGTTAAATCCAGTAATATCGGCAACATCACACTAAAGAGTATAAGAGCAAATTTGGCAAAGTCGAGAAGGCATGAATTCATAACGTCAGGAGATCTAGTACTGTGAGCGTATCCTGCCCCACCGGTATCGGTGTTAAAGGAACGCAAGTCCGGCCGGAATGCAAGTCCGGTTATATCATAACAAAATGGATTAAAATATAAAATACAAATAGCCTGATCCATAAAGCAAGATATTACCAACAACTCTTAAAGTTAATGTAAGAAAAAATGCAATAAACTATGGGTTTTACTCGGGTCTGCATGGTTTGGACTAGGAATCCTTTGTATGTGGGTCCTATAGCATTATAGATTTTGTCGGACCTATATTCCTAAGGACTTCTATTCCTTATACACCGGTACCAACGGCACACGCTAAACGCACCGCTAGTGTTTGCATGTCTACTGTTTACATTGAAACATTAGGCTAGAAAACAAACATGCACAAACTTGAATCTGCTAATGAGAAGCGGCAGGCTGAATTCGATCTGTGTACGTGACATAAAACAGTGGAACAATTGATTCCCTCCTCATAAAGTAGCGTCCTTGATGAGAGCACACGAAAACTTAATACTAGCATTTTACCAAGCCTACAGTTTCAGCCGCTATCGAAAGTATGCCATAAGTCCAAATCGACATCATAATCAAAGAGAGTGAAATATTACAGAAGTGGGACTGAAGGATCAGGCAGGGAAGTACGTTGAGAAGCGTGGCTGATGGCCACTGATGAAATGTTGCTAGTTTGTAGAAAGACTGTCAACGCTAGTGTGAGCGGGAGATTCATTAATGTAAATCAGATTGCTAGAATGATAGTACACGAAGAACTGACTGATGATAGTGGGATCTGTTGGCAGATGATGAATGATATCCAGAGATTGTTGAACGAAACAGCGATCAAGGAGAACACAGGACAGAGGGTTTCGTTAATGCAAATAAGATTGGCAAAGTAAATTAAGAAGTGACTGACCATGGCTTGTGAGTGTATGGACAATAACATGATGGATGATTATCCAGATAGTGTTCAATGAAATGATCATGAGGGACTATGGTCAGAGATGGTCGTTAATGCGAAGAAGAATGCCAGACCATCTACTCGGTATAGACCATGTGTGCTGGTTACTAAAGGATCGAATAAATCGACCACTCCCTCGGCAGAAACTTGATAGTCCATCCAGTAGCCAATCACGCACTTGCAGGGCACTTTTGAAATAATAATTACATAGGACCAAGACAGTGAAATTACTACTATGGTCCAAATGGGCAACCAAATCCGTTTATCCAATGTAGGGTTGATTACTGTGCTCGAATTTACTCGATTATCTTCTATAATTATATTGAACAGAGCACTGCAGTTAAGGTTTTATGTCACAAAGAAATATAGCTCATCCAAGCACGGGAGTAGGCGTTCATAACAAGTGACCAACTATATCAACTGGCGACCATGTCATTTGATATCAAAATCAGATATTTGAGTTTATGAATATCATCCTGTCATGGACAATACGTTTGGCATCATATTAGGACCTTTAATAGCGGCCTGCGTTCAACGAGGATGGGGCGGTGCTGGGGTTACTTGCATCGTACGTGGATGCATGCACTAATAGTTATAGGATTGGATACACAACACAATTTTAAATATATCGCCAAGTTTTAAAATCATATACAGTCAAACCTGCTTGAGCGGCCACCTGTATTAAGCAGTCACCTGTCTTAAAGGGTCACCATAATTTTCTC
>JAULBR010090580.1:0-12406 GCA_032355825.1 Melanodrymia aurantiaca
AGAGAGAGAGAGAGAGAGAGAGAGAGGGAGCGAGAGAGAGAGAGAGAGAGAGAGAGAGAGAGAGAGAGAGAGAGAGAGAGAGAGAGAGAGAGAGAGAGAGTGATATCGCAAAACTTATATTAGGTTGTGACAAATCGTTAATGACGAAATCAACTCTTAAATTGGGAAGATATAAAACATACATGTACCTATGGCTATCTATGCTAAAACTCGATTTCCGATTGTAACTTCGAATTCCAGGATGCACATACGCAGAGTCCGATGTTTTCTACGAGAATCAACCATGTGTAGCGATACATAAAAACATAAACTTAATATTATACGATGCCTACATACCCTAAAAATGTTCCTCCAAAAATAGTTAAGCCTATCTACCCGTCCTACCTACCAACCCTAATGTTTTTGGCTTATGTATAATCGGAACCGCACATATTCTTCTATGTAGCCTAATCGTGCACTGCTACAGTATTGTATTTTGACTTGAAACACCACAACAAACACTACAAGTAATTTGAAGATCGTGCAATAGGCAATCAATCTCTGTTGGTGATCTGTAGTCATCGTGTGCAAGTCTTGTTAAGTGAACTTTGATAGATCGCCAGTTCGATTACACGGGCTAATAATTGCCTCTGCCGTGGCACATTCTAATGACGACCTGACACCTTCTGACTATCCCTATCTACTACACGTTATTTTGCCTCAGACATGACCCTAAGATGACACATCCATGGTAAACGATCTTTGAAGCTGTAATTATGGTATTTAAGGTCAAACATGTAAATAAAGGCGACCTAGGATTTGGAGGCCGACAGACGTGATTACTATAAGCAGGCGACCTGAATTTATAATACATGTATACAGGTTGAAATAGATGGATGTATCTGGAGTGTCTTTTATATATACGTGGTTGCTATATAAAGCTGTCCTTCATAGTAGGTTCGGCTACAGATACGCACTAACTGTCCATGCTTGAAAAGATAACATTATTTTAATGACACCACAGGAGCATTGGTTTTATTTTGAGGCCATGTCATCGGCTATGGCCATGGATGTCAAACATGGCTATTTCTACAGATGGTTTCAGAAGAAACCCGCTACAGCCACATTATCTACTCTTTATTGTATGTGTACTTTCCCACATAGGATAGCACACACCATACTTTTTTATGAATCACTGGATAGAACAGGAAATACCCCCAACAGATATACAGAGGTGGATCGATCCTTCAACCGTGACCATCTCAGGCATACGTTAAGTTTGCGCTGAGCTACATGTATGCCCCGCATTTCCTTTAACCTATACGACTAATATAACGTCCTAAACTAAACCCTCTGTTGAACCCTATCATACGGTTTCTATCCTTCCCATTAAAGGGGATCAATAATAATTTTGGTGAGAACATCACGAACGCCTGACGATTAAGTAGATCAACATGTATGCAACTTAACTTTATGTTAGCAGTTGAGAAAAAAGAATGTCCGTGTTTACTTAGATAATTGCAATTATGTATCATATGATTATAAGCATCAACATTAATCTCAAAATTACATTATATTATGTAAAATTGCTTGTTATACGTCGTAAGAAAACCTCGGCAAAACACGGATGCGCAGTTTTCGAAAAGGAAGCGGGACATATCTCAGCGCAAGAGCGTCCGCGTGTGATTCGAGTGGTCCAGGTATCAATTCTCCTCTGTGGACCCGTTAGCTTATTTCTCTTGCCAACCAGTGATCCACGACAAGTCCACCTAAGGCCATGGTGTGTGCTATCTTGCCTGTGAGAAAGTCCATATCAAAGATACCATATTTCGACATTTCCAGTGGTGTCGCTAAACAAACCAAGTTTAGTTCGAACTGTTCTATTGTCACCAGCAGCAACAGAGCGAAAACATTTGATGCCAAAATCGTAGACCAAACCCATATGATAAAAGTGGATTCTTTCTCAGTTATTATATAAGACTACAATGATCCAGGTTTTTTTATTTATATATTGCATACGGATAATATATACTTATGTTTATTCACTTTCATCTTTTGTTAACAATGCTGTTTGTTTGCAGGTGTGAGACACACGCAGTTATGATGCCAATGACGTATTTAAAGACAACATGTCGGTGTTTAGTATAACAGGTTTCTTCCTTTTCGTCGTCGTTCAAGTCGTCGACGCGGAAATAAAAGGTAGCTGCATGTATAGTATGCTTTAGCGTTTCAAACATTGTAGGCATGTGAGTGGTAGGTAGCTGATTGATTGATTAAAACCCTTTTTGTGCCCTTATCCATAGAGGCTCGGGCCCCCTACCCCACACACCTTCCCCTTGTGTACGGTCAGTCACTAGGTAGCGAGCTCATCTCGGCTGTATCCAGAAGGGTACGTAGATAGCGTTTATGTATAATTCATATAGTAACCGGTGCTCAACGACTTGTATATCAAATACCGCAGTATATCGTGTTCTGTCTGTGAACGTGCCTATAAACGAGCCCTTACTGCCTATACTTGTAGCCACAGCGCATCATCTGAAGCATAACATTAGCATGAATAAACAGACTTTAGTGGCCGATTTCTCGTCATCGGTTTAACCTGATAGCCCGATGAAAATATTTTTTATTTATCGAATTGTTCGTTATATGATAGGATAAAAACCGATTTGCATTCCCGGCGGACTTGGGTTACTGTTACACCGGTTTAAACCTGACGGTCGGTTAAAACGTGCTGTTTAGCCGTGTTTAATCTGAGTTTATAACGGCGATCAGGTTTAAACCGGTGACGAGAAATCGGCCCTAGGTGTCCGATCTACTTTAATGCTAAGCCATCCTCCTTAAATTCAGCGCACACGGTGAGGAAGTTACTGAGCGGAGTGATGCGAATATGATCCTTTTCGTCACTACAAGACGTTTAGCGTACAAGTTGAAAAATGTTCCTCAGCAAAATCCTTAGCTGCCGTCGTGGGAAGACTCCATGATGACATGCCCTGGCTCTCATCTGACATCACAAGCATTGCATTTGTAATAACCTATTGGCTGGCTGAAGCATTGGCTTGACCATGTTAAAGAAGTTGTTTGAGAGGCAAACAATATCAAACAGGATAGATACTTTCCTCATCACCTCTTGAGGAAGGTTTGTTAAAACAAATTGGCGCAAACGATTACGGAATGTGGCATTCGTGTCACTTTGCTCATCAACTTCCTCATCGCATGTGCTCGACTTTACGTGCGTGACATCGATTGATCCACTCTCAGATAATCCGTTGGATTTGTATTTGCTTTTGTTTGTCTATAAAACTAATGCACCCAACATAGCTCCATTTTTCACCATGTTTTTTTGCTGCTCTTTTATCATTGATGTCTTGTTTCGTTCTTTTTGATTAGTCTTTATTTTACAGATAAAGTAATATTTAATGTGCCATTGTATTTTAGAATACCAAATTTGCATTAATCGGAGTGTTCCATACTTGACGGATGAACAAAAGTTGTACTCCATTTTGATGGCAAGTTATGACAGAAATACACGACCAGTCTACAATGCGTCACATCCGGTCATTGTTAATGTGGGAATAACATTGACTCAAGTGTTTGATGTGGTAAGTTGTGAAATAATTGCCGGGTTTTGTTTTATGATCATGGCTTTATCAATTGATGCACAATTTCATACGCCTGTATACGCGCGTATTAATTACGAATTAACGACAATTCTATAACAACAAACACTGTTTTGGTAAAGAATATTACATGTAGGTACCTACAGATGATGCCACAGGCACCAGACCAAAATATACTGTCAAAAGGAAGATTGAGTAATTCACTGGACAGCAGGACAGACAGGACAGTACATACCACGGCCTTTGTTAACTAGTAATGGGACACTAACCATTGAGACTTGCGAAGAACTCACTAGGGTTGTAGTCGGCACTGCTATTAAAAATCCCATCGACTCAACAGGGATTCGAACCCAGTACCTGCCAGTCTTAAGCTCGGTGGTCAAACCACTACATAATGGAAACGGGCGTGAAGTGGAAGAGTTGTACACGTATCACAATTGTATTGCTTTCAAGCCAGAGGTGAATTTTCGACACCCTGTCTAATGTAATGATGTACACATGTATCATAATACAACGTTCCATTCTTGTCAGCTTTCCTCGTTCATATACTTGTCTTGTGGAATAAGCGCATTGATCAGTATTTGATGAAGTTTTCTCATTTTACAGGATGAAAAGAATCAGGTTCTTACAACGAATATTTGGCTTGACCAGGTACCTATATGTTCGTAAGCGTTTATTTGATTTCTGAAAATTCCGTTGGTTTAAACAATGTTCATTGTTGATGTCAAACGTCAGATTGGTCAGCATGCGAGTGTATTTCAGAACATCAAAGAATAGATTAATACCAATAAAACTTTCATTTTAACTTAATAAAATGTTTTACAGATATTTCTATCATCTTGGCAAAGTAGACACTAATAACTAATTGTAGCGGTTTTAGAACTTGATGAAAAATTATTATGTTCTGTGTGTACATAACCTACCTTACAGCAATCCACATCCTGTCGATCCTATAATACTATAATAGTAACTCTAGTTTTGGCTTGGGAAATCAATTCTATTCTTTTTTTCGATTCGTGCAGTCCAGATATATGCTTTCAAAAATTAAATTCTGTAGCTCGATTTCTTAACCAGCGCCGCTCTTGTCACAGCGTTGAAACTGTGTTTTTGTTCTTGGTAACGGATTCAGTGAGGATGGGAAGTGAGGAATATCTATTTAGACATGTGTACCCTGATCAAACTAAAGCCATGTCCTGCCTGCTATAAAAATCGCCTCTATATAACAATCGCTTGTCTATCAAACGATATGTCCTGTCTGTATATACATGCATGCATTTTAATGTTTCTAAAGAGCATCTGTTCCTAAATGACACTTTTTTAGTTCCCGTGAGTGGCTTTTAGGTTTGGCTGTATTTGTTTCTTTGTGAACTGATATAAAAAAATGATAAGAGAACAGGGGCGGCATTTATCAAACAACTTAAGCTTTTCTTAATATTTGACTTAAGTTTCATTAAATTGAATAAGGTAATACAACAACGTAAGCTTAAGTTTTTGTAGAATTCTTGTGACACCTCGGAAGGAAACTTAAGACTTAAATCAAAAACGTCCAAAACTTATGTCTAAAGGTTGTCTTTTTCTCAGAACTGAAGCCACAATCGTAGAGACTTAAGTTTGTTCTTAGACTTAAGTCTTATTTCTGACTAAAGTCGCTTGATAAATACCGCCCCTGAAGAGTTTGTTTCTATTGCTGTACTATAGGCTTGGACGGACGAGAAGTTCAAATGGGATCCCGCGGACTATAACGGACTGACTATGCTGCGGATCCCGTGTCATCACATATGGAAACCAGACATTGTACTATACAACAGGTATTTAGACAGAAACGTGCTCTCATTGGTGTATTTAAAGATAAAATTCTAGAGACGCTAGTGTTGAAAGTCAGGTATTGCATCGGCCATCATCTGTCTCAATGATGCGTTACATCGTGAACTAGCCTCTGAATGTCTACCATAAAACGTTTTGAAAGTTTTTACCAGTGCATAGGCGGTAAAACCCTAATGAAACAACTTCTGAGCCAGTAGAATAATAACGTTGCTTAAATTCGGAATATAATTAACATTAAGGTATCTCAGAAGATGTGGTATGTATACACCATATCCTGGAGCAGATGGAATCTTGCTCCAGGCAAAATGGAAATTTATTGGCTATTAGAAAGTTGAAGCCATCCGTTTTTATCATACTGTTTTGTATAGACGCCAGTGTCGTTTTGAATCTCTATGCAAAAATCAAGTTATGAAAGGGTATAAGAACATCAAAGTAATTCCCTACAGAGACTTAGCCAAACATACAAATGGTAATGGAATCTATTTTGTCTTCATCAGTTATCGTCACGATTGTTTTTACTTCCACTATATTAAACCTGCCATGTGCTTTGGTTTGTCGCGATGTCCATTCGACTGCCTTGTGCAGATACGCATCTGGCCATGTCAATGTTTTGTTTAGATTGCTGGAGGTATAATCTAGTAAAGTTGTTCACGACTTACATCCAATCTAATCGACGAAACATTGACATGGCCAAATGCATGTCTGCACAAGACAGAGTCCAAAGGATATTGCGAGAAAGTAGAGATGGCATGTACACACGAATAATTGCCAACGCTGTGATGATACCAGATATTTTCGAATGGTGAGCCTACTCCAATGAATCCAATGTGCTGAATTCAGATATTCAGATTTTCATTTGTTCATTTCAGTGCCGAAGATTACACAAATGGTTACATGCAAGCACTCGCCATGGTCAGCCACGAAGGCGGAGTATTCTGGCCACCAATCGTCAAGTTTTACAGCACCTGTCAAATAGATATCACATTCTTCCCATTTGATGACCAGATTTGCAAGTTAAAAATGGGATCATGGGCGTACGACGGTTTCCAGGTAGACGTCTTTAACAAATCAAACGGGGTAGATCTCTCAAACTACGTGGAAAATGGAGAATGGGATCTTGTCAATGCAAAAGCGATTAGAAACGTTGTATACTACACTTGCTGTCCAGAACCATTTCCGGATGTGACGTTTATATTGCACCTGCGCAGACGAACCCTGTATTATACCTACAACGTGATAATACCGTGCATCATGCTGTCTAGCCTGACGCTTCTCGTGTTCTGGCTGTCTCCAGACAGTGGAGAGAAAGTTACTCTTGGTCTCACAGTTCTGTTGGCGTTCTCGGTGTTCATGCTGCTCATTGCTGAGAACATGCCACAGACGTCAACATTCATCCCACTCATAGGTAAGACCGTGCACCTCATAGGTAAGACCGTGTACGCGTTACCAGACACTCATTGTTGCATAAGCAGGAGATAGTCGGTGCCAATATTCTTCTACACACACATACATTTGCTTTAAATAGACTAACTAGTATTACTTTAAATCGTTTAGATCTTCCCTCAAAATTTTATGTTGAAATTATTTTACTTTTTTTACGTTTATTAAATAATACATAATTATGTACAATCTTCTTCCAAATTTTTAATCGAGCAATCAATTCTTTTTTTTTCTTTCTTGGCATTATAAAATATTATTTATGTTTGCTAAATACTTTTCCACATTTTCCATGCCTCGTATTCACCCCCACTCTTCGCCAAGGCGGGCATGCATTAACCTTTAGCCTTAAACGGACATGTGCATGTCAACATTTAGCCCCAGCCCCTTGCCCCACCAGCTCAATCTCAGCTCCACTAGTATTAATAATGATTGGAACTGTTGTGCTCGAACAGGATGATCTGATAACTTTACGAAATGCTATTACATGTATGTATTTATAAATAAATATGATACATGTACAGATGTAGTAGGTTTTTATTTTTTTATTTGCCTACTCAGACGTACTTCAGATTAAAGGGGGAAAACAATGCCCGAATGTGCTTAACATTTAATCCATCTAGATTAACAAACGGCATATACATGAACAGTATGATGCAAATGGAGTCAGATGACTGAAGACAATTCGACTAGTGGTTATTCTTTACTTTAAAGTCTATGTTCTTTACTTTCAAGACTTTGTTCTTTACTTTCAGGACTTTATCTCACTTGCGTCATGTCTTTAACATCGATGTCCGTCATCCTGGCTGTAATTGTGTCCAACATCAGCATCCGTGGCAAGAAACAAGCAGTCCTTCCCAACTGCCTGCGGAAGGTGGTCATCATTCTATCAAAAATCATGTGTCGTAAACTGCATTTTGTAAAACATCCCATACTAAACCCTGGAGAGGTGATACGGACCGCTCATAGAAATGGCCAGCCATTCTACAGAGGAGCCGAGAATCACTTGTCCAGCGATTCAGGTTGTGGTTTAATTGACTGCGAAAATGTTGATCTGACCCCTCTACGTAGAATAGACCCGTTACATAGGTTCCAGAACATTCGTTCTCAAGGCAGCGAATACAGTGAGATCTTAGCGAGGCTTCAAGAATTGATCTTCAAGGACGGTGAAAAGGAAGATGGGATGGATATTTGTCGCGAGTGGCAGGAGGCCTCGCAGATTATCGACAGATTCATGTTTTGGATATTCTTCGTAGGGACAGCGACTGCTACCTTGGTTCTCCTTGTTGTCTTACCACTCACTAAGAGTCCACAATTTGACTGACTAATAATAATAAAGTTTGTTTATTTAACGACGCCACTGGAACACATTGATTATAAATCAGCGGTTATTAGACGTCAGATTCATGGTTATATTGACACATGGTCTCAGATTGGGTGTTTAACGACGCCACTGTAACACATCAATTATAAATCAGCGGTTATTGGACGTCAGACGCAAGGTTATATTGACACATGGTCTCAGAGGGAACCCGCTGTCGCCGCTACATCGGCTACTTTTACCGAAGAACAGCAAGGGGTCTTTTATGTTGCCTATCCCATAGACAGGATAGCACACAACACGGAATTTGATAAACCAGTCGTGTATCACTGGCTAGAACGGAAAATAGCCCATAAAATGTTTTGCGCTGTGGTGGATCGATCCCTCGACTGACTAAATATCAGTGTGATAATTATACGCATGTTTATGATACAATTAGACTCTCACTCACCATTTTGGCGCGAACATCATGATCACGTGACAATAAGGTAAATCGATGTATATTACGAAAATGAGTTTTATATTAGCGGAAGAGAAAACACTGTTGTTTATTTAGTTAATTCCATACATTTATCATGTGATTATAAACATCAATAGAAATGTAAAAAAATGTAAATACGTAAAATCGCTTGTTACACAAATACCTCGACAACATAATGAGCTGACATTTTCGAAAACAGACAGGAAAGTAAATATCGCTAACATTGACTAGGATTAGGGCCAGCACTGCGATTAAAAATGCCATGCCACGAGCGAGATTCGAACCCAGTACCTACAAGTCGTAAGCCAGGTGGCACGAAGATCGATATACATGTAGTCCCATTTAAAGATCCTTCTTTAGATATAACCAAGCGCAGTCAAATGTGGTAGTTATAACTAAAAAATAACTACACGAAAATATTAATTACGTGTTGTAGACTAGACATTATAATAATTATGTAGATTATTCGTCACACACAAAAAATAATAAGGAAAATATTATCAGCATCTTGGTTATTTGAAGTGGCTCTGACCAGACAAATACTGATTGAGACCATTATATCCGGAATCCATGGAACTGTCCATCTTGCCATTGCCAGTGTATGCACGTATAATAGATAGATAATTACAAGTCATTTGCATCCTGTTCAGGCATCAATCATTCTACAGTGAGTTAGGCAAACTGTTTGTTTCATTCATCAGTTAATGTATTTAATAGATTGGAAAGTAGCGCGAGAAGTGTGTCGCGTCTCAGAGTGTTTGGTGTTCCAGGGCTTTTAAGGAAGAAATGAAGTTATCTAAGACGCCATTTATTGACACTGTTAATCAATTGAATCAATACACTACTCTAAGAAACAAGCCTACTCGTGTTACCTCTGACTTTGCTTCTAAATTAATATTTGTCAAACAATTTGGGAAAGATCCTAAGGGATATATATCCATTGATTATAATGCCAGGGGAGGATCTGGGAAATATCTCTGAAGTGGGAGAAAAGTTTAATATTAAAGGGAACATGATCAATGATAGAGCCTGTGATGGACAGAACTTTCTGGCGATGTCAGAGGTTGTGCCCGTGGTAGGTGTGCTTGGAAGCACACCAAAAATTACTCAACCCAACCCACTCGTAGAGTATCCAGGTCCGTATTTAGGGTGTGAGGTGGGGATATTCATAGGTTTTAAACGACCACTCTCCATGGGGCAAATTCTAGAAAAAACACTATATTAGTTCCTTTCGTCCAAAACTGTATTAAACTTTGCAATTGGTGTTCCACTTATTTCAGAAAAAAACTTACCCAAGCTCCCTCCCCACCACGTGATACATTCTAAATACCGGTCTGATATTAATTTAGATCTACCTCATGCAGAATAGTCAACAGAAGCATTGTAAAAACTCAAAATCAGATCAAAAGGGCGCCGACATGTTTAAGAAGATGCTGTGAACATTGTGACACTGGGGTGCAAGGTCATGACCGTTGTAAAGCTTTTCGTTATCAAAGATAATTAAAATACGAGCAATTATTATTTATAATTGAATGCTTTGAGATATTTGCATTCCTAATTCCTAACGCCGATACATTATGAAGCCTTTGCGAGGATTCTTATTGGAAAATATCCACACTATTAATATGTCCCAAAAACGTTTTAAAACATGATTTTTCTTTCTTTCTGATATTGTCTATAGGTTGCTTTATCAAATATGCCATAATGTTGTATTATTTATAAGTGTATATATATATTATATTACTACACAATAAAATTGTATATATAACATAATTATTATGAGTGTTCACTTTTTACTATAATTATTTACAAGCCAGTGCCTGAACGCTTACTTTCCAGGCGAGTACAAAATATGATGAGATCACAGATGTCGATTCATAAAAGTTATCGGACAACCGTGTGTAGTTTTTAGATATGCGGGTGTTTCTATCCATTTGCTGCCTAGAAAAGTAAATTTTAACGGAAGGCGTTAGCGGGCATCAAATGGACAATTATAGCACTTGCAAATCTAAAAAATACCGTACTGTTAACGCCATTGTAAATTGACATGATTTTACATGACATTCGTATCAGTGTTGCTTAGCGAATTAGCATTTCTTGGTGTGGCTCAATGTCGATTCCGTTGTTAGGCCAGTGATTTTGCATTGTGGCGTTTGATTTTGTTGAACCTAAATTTGTTACGGTTCAAACACGGCTGTCATGGTCCAGGACAGAAGTTAGCATTAGTATGATAGAGGAAACCCGCTACTTCTATTTGATAAGTAGCCGGGGATCTTTTATATGCACTTCACACACACTGGTCTGTACATACCATGCACTTTGTTACACCAGTTGTGTAGACTGGTCTGTGTAAGTGGAAATAGACTTACCCATTGCGCCCGGAGCTGTTGGTTTGTTGTTCTTTAACTGTATACGTCATGACCATGTCTAACAGGTGCAACTTAATTTGAATCGACACTATTATATGTGTATTGTGGAATCAAATCGGATTTTGGGGATGCAGTGATATTAATGGGAATCTCTGTCAGGCGTGTGCGTAGTTCACGCATGCGCGAAGTTAATCCAACTCATTGTTATAGATCTACTGCAGCACTGATTGATGAATTAAAATATTATGATGGCAGTTTAGTGATGATCCCGTTATAACATCTAACACTTGGGACTTTCAAATTTGGTGCACAATTTACTGTAAACTGCAACACTTTATAAACGCAACCCCTAAACAAATAAATACTTATACAAAACACAAAATAATTATACCATACTGAATATCACTAGTATGTACCTATGTTTAGTTTAGAACAGATGATGCGATTCGTCATGACATCAATTAACTTTTTCTATTATTTAAAACATGGTCGACCACTGCAATGCAGATCAGGTTTGTTAGTCATAGCTTTCTTAGTTGTACATACAGATAGATATGATCGAAGATCTAATCGACTGTAGCTAAAACTGAATCCTTCAAATGAGAGATCTCTTGAGCAAATTTAGTTGGGACATTCCCTCTTGAATCAAACTGTGTATCCAGCATCGTTTTTTTGTTTGTAATGGCCACCATAATTTCCACAGTTACACAATGGAATAGATTCTGTAGGCAAAGTAATATGAGCTCTTCAAGAGGAATGGAAGGAATCATTATACCGGGTAATCAATAAGCACAACGTTGTGCAAAAATAGAAAATTGGGATCCTCAGATTTAAAACAGACCCATGAATCACTGATACTGAACAGAGGCCGATCTACGGTGGAGGGGGAGGGCGGAGCAGGACCACACTAAATTTTGCGAGTTATAATTTTTTTACATAACATTTATTAATTTCCACTTTTTACGTTGGTTTTGATATTTCTCTTACTAGATGCTTGATTTGGGGCCCCCTTAAATGGATTTTCTGAATCCGTCACTGCTGTTGCCAAACTTTCCACTCTGTTGCATCTGCAGACAATGCCAGTAAACGTTGAAGTAATCTAACATTTTCTTGCGAGTTTTGGCGGTGTTTGAAATATGTATAAAAAAATTCAATATTACTTAATATATTTTGACATTTCTGTTCATGTTTATGATCGTATAAGAAATGTAGAGAAACAAGGACTGTTTTCTGTTAAATAAAGTTATTTACGTATAAATCACTTACTATATAATTATCGTCAAAATTGTTTGCGATTCTATTTTAAAGTAAGTAAATAGCTAGTCTAGATCAATACACGGGCCCTTAGCCAGGATGGGTTGAGCGGGGGGGGGGGGGG
>JAULBR010090591.1:0-12405 GCA_032355825.1 Melanodrymia aurantiaca
GTGGATCACTGGCTGGAACGGAAAATAGCCCATAAAAATGTTTTCGCTGTGGAGGATCGATCTCTCGACCCATCCCATCACAGGCGGACATTCTACCTCTTAGCTGATAACTGTATGAAAGGCTGGCTTCACGTCGTCTCAGACGATGTCGCTGGGAATGCGTGTGCACTTGAACGTCAGCCGCATCTCATATCTCTAATAAAACAGCTAGCGTCAGTGAAGACAATCTTTCCTCTTTCATGTCTGGCAATACATCATCTCCTTCTGCCGTCTCTGGCAACGTCACGCGGTCTGTTAATACACCCTTTGATTCCTTCTTGCTCTTAGTGTTCGACTGGAGCACGACCCTGTTTAGATGTATTCCTTCTCTTACAACACTGTCTGAATGTGGATTTAAGTGCACGTTTTCTTTAAAAAATGTGTTTCAGATAAGGATGTGATGCTCATTATTTATATAGCTAATGTAAAAGCAATGAAATTCAGAATTCTTTTAAAAAATATAACGATGAATCTGATGTGTTTGTCATAATAACAGATAAGTTTATACCTTTTTAACTTCAAATTAGGATGTTAACTGGTACAATGTTCATAACATATTTTATTTAATATACATGTATATATAAAGTTTAGCATGTATTTATGTTATGACTGCCATTGGAACCAAAACAAATCTGCAGAAAAAATGCAGTGATATCATGTTTTATTGCCAGACATGTATCTCCAGAAGTGCTATAGTAGTCAAGGGCTTTAATTTATTATCAAGGGCGATAAGAAACAAAATACATTGACTTCAACCTATTTCGCTAGTCTGGCTATCGAGACTAATTATACAACCTCAAGAGATCATTCCGTATAGTAATACTTTAAAATTAGGCCGTGGTGTTCCGACAGAACCAGGTCCATGTGTAGTTGTCTACTGACTACATTCTGTGACTGTTTGAACAGTTAAACTATTAAATATTCATATGAATTTTTTTTAATAGTTTACAGTTTTTCTTTTGTAAAGAGATGCAAGTTAAAGCTTTCCTTTCGTTTTTGGTATTAAATAAATGCATCATTGATATTAGTCTGGTTGCCAAAGGCCATTTTTGGACTGAACCAAGAATGTTATGGTGCATAGTTGTTTCCAGTGGATTTTGAATCTTTGAAGAGTCTAGACCGATAATACAAATTAAAAATTATATTGGAAGTACAGAGAGTTTCAACCGTTACGATAAGAAACAAGATACATTGACTTCAACCGATTTCGCTATATCGAGACTAATTATACAACCTCAAGAGATCATTCCGTAATTGGCCGAAGTATTCCGATAGAACTAGGTATACATGTATGTATAGTTGTCTACACTCTGCGACTGTTTGAACAGTTAAACTATTAAGTTAAAGCTTTTCTTTCATTTTTTATATTAAATAAATGCATCCTTCCCATTATCGTAGCCTAATTCGGGCAAGACTTTTCGAGGATGCAGTGATTTTGTACTTCTGGGGAAAAGGGTTATTTCTGAAAATATTATAATTTCAATGCAAACGGGGTAGGCCAAAAACAACCTGGCGAAAGACCGTAATGGAGGAGCTGAAAGAGATGGGTCTGACTTGGGGCGAAGCCCAACACGTCGCACAAGACAGGTCCAAATGGAGGAACATCATCGTAGCCTTATGTCCCACTGGTGATGAACAGGATTAAGTAAGTAAGTAATACAGACTTCTTAAACAAGAAACAAATATAACCTTACATTTAATTTGATGAAACGGAAACTTTGCTATTTGGAAGATATCACTGAGAATTAAAGAAGAGAACAAAGCGGTCGGAAAGGAATATGTGTGGACGTGATGCATTTGGTTGCTAAGATATTTTACTATTAAAATTCGGTCCAGAACTTGATTGTTTTTCTTTCGTGTGTGCTTGTCAGTAAAAGTTTGTAACTCGCTTTTTACTGTGCCTATTTATCTGTGACTTTTTGCTTTCACATTTCCTTTCACAGTGACTCGGTGAATACTCTACATGAAAAGCAGGTTCCTGCAGACATCTTCTGATTGATTATGATCTAATCCGTGACAAGATTCGTCTATCTATAATTGTCTGCGATTAACAGCAACTCGCCATTCATGTCGTTGGCATCATGGAAACTGTTGCATAAAGAAACTATAGAAAACATCTTCTAATGATAAGATTTCTTGACAGAGTATATAGATTGCATTTCTCTCAGTCAGTAGTATCTGGCAGTCGATCACTTCACACGTGGCAGTGTTCTTCAGCAGAGCAACCTTTCCGGTTTGATATGTCTCGTTTATAGGATCTGCGGTAGATGTTGTTATAGTACACACCGTGATCGGCGGCAAAGACCATCCATTTCTCATCGCATGCACGTTACAGCATACCGCATCTACTTGACCTTTACCCTCACCCCGTAATCATCTGGGCATCTGTGAGTTTAGCGCCAATAATATGGATAATTGTACTTTTTGATTGCACTTACGTGTCCTTTTCAACACTTATAAGACCATTGTGCGAAATGTCAGAGTATGAACATTATCTAGGCATGAGTGTCGGCCCGTATTCACTTTAAAGAGATGATATCTGCGATACGGAACACGTCATAGAGCGTCGGGTTGCACTGTTTTTATGACAACGTCATTGGGTCTCCGCTATTCTGGTGAAAGGAAAATAACCACGAGGGATGATTGCGTATTGATGTAAACCAAACAGAAGTCTAGTCGTATGAACAGTTGTGTTGTGTATCCAAAAGTCGTCAGGTGTTTGCGAGCCAAACTGGCAGACGAAAGACGCCTGGTATATCAAATAGGATTGGCGAGCATCCACGAGCACCTGTTTGAAATAATGGTGTATTGCATGCGAATTGCGTTTATATTAGACGTTTAAAGGTGCATTGCGATAGCTGACATAGCTGTAAAAGAATCGATCTCACATACCAATTAACTCAGGACTTTATTAGAAATTTAAAGGTGCATTGCTATTGTTGACATAGTCACAAAAGAATCGAGCTCACATACCAACTTAAAAGTATAGAGACCATCGTGTATTGACATATTTTCATATGCAATGAACGATTTTCTACAAGTAAATTTATTCACCTAATTTTTCATGGCCATAGATGTTATTAATAAATAACAAACGGCGGATAAAACACTGACTCCACCAGAAAGGGTGTAACATTCCAGAACACTTAATGGATTATGTTTGGCCCATCGTCAAATACGGGTAGCTTAACGTATTTACCACCAAAAAAAGGAAGAACCAATATGGAATTGGAAAAAACATTTATATCAATAACTATGTGGAAGTTAACCGTTTTGAGAAAAAGACGGAATGTTTAGAAACTAAACAACTTTCTTTCCATGTTGCGGATGAATTTACAAGAAGAACCTACAAATCGGCGTGTTTGTGACGTCATTCACGAGGTTTATACCTCCACTAAACTTATTTGCAGATTAGTCTGCTAGCTCCATCAAGCGCAACTGGATAATCAAACATGATACATGCAAGATCGCTGGAGCACAGATGCTGAAACGTATTGCCAATATGAAACGCGATTTGTTTATGCACTCCGATACGAAAAGAAATTGTTTTGTATCCAAATATTTTGAAATATTATATTAAACATGTGCGTTGCAATTATTAGTGGTTATTAAGGTAAAGGTGAAATGTAAGTATAATCCAAGATGAGTTGTCGTCACTATAGTGTCTTACAGGGTTGATTTATACCGTCGTGTCTGCGTTCCGGTCTATAATGCTATTTATCTTTACCTGAAATAGGTAGCTGCTTTTTTAACACTGTAGGGTTATAGAGAAATCGAGCTTGCTGCCCTTGTGCTGAAAGACCCGCAATCAACAAGTTTGATGCCAAGCGTTTCCACTTTATGGCATCTCAAGACAATAAGAGGGTCCTTAGAAGTGTTATGGCGATCTATTCGTACGAAGTACACCGAGCAATTTTACGTTATAGAATGACATTTTGAAATTTCTGTTGATATATGTAATTATGTAGATAAACAAGGACAGTGTTTTCTCTTCTATGTATACGCGAATGCATTTGCGTGTAACTTCCTTCACTGTGTCTTTACGTGATGGCGCTTTTCACGTCCACATGTTGAGTGATCGATTCTCTTTAAAATTCTGCTTTCTTTTCTTGTAAACTCATAGTTAAGACTACACAACTCAAGTCATGTAGTTTCCATAATTGTGATTGCGGTTTAAATAATGGATTTTTCGTTTTGCTTTCCTATGTCTTAAAGGTTTGGTTTCTCAAGTGTGACGTAACATGAATACCGTACTTTTGCAGAGGTAGCACTTGAATAATTATTACGAAAGATCGGATGTTAGACCCAGTAGAATGGTAAACATTATACATACACAGACACCAGAGGGAAATGCTATACTGTTATCTTATAGCCTTGATATTCATACTGATAGCAAAATGTGTTATGGTTTTCCTCCGAATCATAAAAAGGATAAAGATAAAGTTATTTATTTAATAACACCACTAGAGCACATCGATTTATAATCACCGTTCATCTGAACACATGGTCCCAGAAAAATACCACAGCCTCCACATAGGCTATTGCTACCTATTAGTATCAAGTGATCTTTCGTAATGCACTTAGCAAAAGAGCGTCCATCTGAGGTCCGATAGGTCAACGAATCGATCTTCCTCAGTGGACCCATTTGGTTATTTCCCATTCTAACCAGTGATCCACGACTGATCCATAAAAATGCCGTGGCGTGTGCTATTCTGTCTGGACAAATGCGCATATAAGATCCCTTGTTATTATTCGGTAAGAGTAGTACATGTGGCGGCAGCGGGTTTTCTGTGTGACCCAATGTCGATATTGCCTTTCGTTTGACATCCAATAATCAATGTGTGCTTGTAGGGTCGTTAAACAAACACACTTCATCTTTTCCCCCCACGGACATGCAGGTTAGCACAGTCAGCATACAGGAAAGTGGACCTGCTCTCTATTTATTGATCCAAAACGCAACCTTGCACTTTAAAGTTTCTTACAGTTTACACATATCGGGTGGCGAAAAACTAAGTTTACACAATAAGCAATGTTACTGCAAATAAAAAACTATTAATATAGCAACTATATCATTCCCTCTGGAATGGACTCTGAAATACTCATCATATACGGAAACCTTTAATAAATTGGAGATGCTAGAAGGTAAGTAAAATGTGATGAAAAATAATGGATTCAGTGAAGCTTTGAAAAAAACCAATGAAAATTAAACATCAGGGGTATAGAGATGATGTTATCACAACACTCAAAGATGATACTATTATGTAGGTAATATGAAGTGACCAGGTGATAGATTTGAGCAGGTTGTACTTGTTGTATATTAGCCATAAATGAAGATGAAACGGGCAGAATTAACATAACCTCCCATGAAACAGCCCGCTGAAGCAGATATGCCCTTAGCTTGCAGAAAATTAGAGATTAGCTAATTTACTTTGTGGCTCATTTAACGGCAGGAATAGAGTATTAGTACGTACACTTAATTAAGGCTATCTCATGTTATCTACTTGTAGGGTAGATACGAAGCAATTTGTGTCAGCCATGAACGCTATATTACATTTTCTGTCACGACCGTAACCTTATAATGAAGGGATGGAGGTGGACACCTATACACGACAGGGTCAAAGGTTACAGTAATAAGTCATTGCTTAACATCCGCTTCAAGAGGCCCTGTATGGTATATACCCTTTAAAGATCAGTCTATATGCGGCGACAGCGGGTTTCCTCTGAGACCATGGCATGTGTCAATATAACCATGCGTCTGACGTCCAATAACCGCTGATTTATGATCGGTATGTTTCTAGTGGCATGGTTAATACTTTAAAGATCACCAATCACCATTTTGAAGCGACAAGCAGGATCACTTGCCGATGAATAAAACTTTATAGATGTTAACAAAACACAAAACACTGTTCTTATTTATCTACATGTAGATCATTGAACACATGTATTATGATTATAAACACCAACAGAAATGCCTGAATGTCATATTATGTAACTTGCTTGTTACTCGTCGTACGAATACCTCGTCCACTTGAGGTTCGATAGGTCGACGGATGGATCCTTCTCAGTCGACCCGTTGGGTTATTTTCGGAAAATGCATAATTATAAAAGATCCCTTGCTTGTTATTCGAAGAAGCGTAGCATACGTGGCGGCAGCGGGTTTCCACTGTGACCAAGTGTCGATATAAGCGTGTGTTTGACAGCCAATAATAGCTTATTAATAATCAATGTGTTCCCGTGGTGTCGTTAAACGGACAGACTGTATTTACACTACACAGTGTCTAGTAAAAGGTTGTCGCCCTTTAGTACACTTAGTAACCCGTTTTGTTTTATCAACAACACGATGGCATCCCCCATGGAGTCATTTGCCGTTTTTTGTGGCTTGTGTATGAGATTGTCCCTATTCCATCAGCTGTACCTCGGTGAGCGTCTTATCTGTGGAAGTTTTATGGAGAATTCTATCTGTTCATTCGCTGAAAGACGCCATCTTGTAGCTATGTAGAGATTAGAAATTAGCTGATTTATCAACATTTGGATAAGCCTCGACCTTGAATATAAAGCTTTTAACTTTCCGTGTTGAATTTTGACTTCGTGTAAAAACAATATTTGACTGTGATTGATTCTCCGTAAGAACTAGCATCAGATATGGCCTACTTTATTTACTTATATCTTCGAAAAATTAATGATCTTATGTTAACAAATTAATCTCTATGCACAAATATTAAGAAAACCAAACTAATCTATAATACGATTGTCACATCTAAATTATGATACTTATATGTATGCTAATAGGTATGCAAGTACTTTTGTATATTGAATATAAATAATTATCATAATACATGTATATAAATGTATATCCTGTTTAGCTATAATATGTAATGTATGTGTGAATTGTGTATGTCCTTCAACACGGATTTGTTACGTATTTTGTACAAGTCCGTAGGAATATAGCTTCGAAACAATGTACAGTACTATCAGACCTTCATACTTATAGGATTCATAATCCAAAGCAGACCTGTATAAGTCACTTAGCTTTTTTACCTCATTTTTTTTACATCAACGTAAGACTTTTGTGTAGCCTAGGTAATATCTCATTTTTTATTGCTTAACACATTTTGTTACGACGTATCTGTAATTTCTGTTAATAATCATCGTAATTAGACAGAATGTTCATGAATGGTAAAACAATACCCCGCCCCACCTCCATCTTGTTTTGTGACATTATAATTTATCTGCACTCATAGATAAAACTATATAAATCTTTGGCAGGCCTCGGATTTGATAGTTTTATGATAAAGATAAAGATAAAGATAAAGATAAAGATAAAGATAAAATATGTTTGTTTAACGACGCCACTGGAACACATCGATTATAAATCAGCGAAAAACAGCAAAGGGTCTTTTATGTGCACTATCCCATACGACAGGATAGCACATAACCCGGAATTTGATAAACCAGTCGTGTATCACTGGCTGAAACGGAAAATAGCCTATAAAATGTTTTTGCGCTGTGGAGGATCGACCCCTTGACCTATCCCGCCACAGGCAGACATTCAATCTCTAGACTATACGTCCCGCCCTTACTTATTTTGAACTCGTACTTATACATTATATTACAGGACACTCGGGGAGTATCCTCTCTACTTCCATACAATTTACGTTTACGGCACATGCATATGGATACATAAATAAACAGCCATCTTTTTGAAGTATGTATTTAATAACAATGATGTTGCCCTTGGTGCTAACATGACGTTATATATGGTTTCTACTGTCACGGTGCTGCTCGCATTCAACCTTCTTACTTTCTGATTTACTCCTGCAAAATAAATACCTGAGCTCGTTAATCAAGGTAGAATGTCCATGCTGCATAAGAATGCTTACAAGCAGCGTCTGATGTTAAAGTGAGGAAAACATGTCTGTATTTTTGTCTGCGTGAAGCCGGGTTGCGTTCATCAAACACCCATTATCGTAAACTGACCGTGCAAACGGCTCGCTAGTAATCTACAATGTACTCACAGACATGGGACTCGCCATATGTTTTCAACATTTTCGTCCAAAGGTGGTCTGCCACATATCGAGACCACTGCTGGGTTTATCTTGGCCTGGTTAGTTTAATGATCTAGGGCATACTGTCGGTGCCGTGTCGGCCATGTTGGACATGTTGCACGTGGGCCGTTTCCACTAATTGCTGATTTATTACAAATTACCGGGTAGTTTGTGCATATAGGTCTATGAGTTTTAAACATATACGCGCTATTACAATAAACATGACCATGTTTTATAGTAGTAGATGCCATGTTCTATCAGCAACACGTGCTGAATAAATGGCCGACGTTCAAGCTATGTGTGTGAAGGTCGTCCGTTATACAACAAACAAGATGTTAGATTTTGACTGTTGTGGCGAATATGTATAAAGTATAAACACAGTGTCATAGATTTCTGTCTTTACTGTTATTCTAGATCACAAACCACACGGGGTTTTGTCATTTTGATTTGACTGGAATTAAAATGTACTTTACTACAGTTATTCGAGATCACAAACTACACTCAGTTTTGTTAAAACTAAGTTTGGGTTATCATTTCATTTATGAGATTTTGTACTTATTATTGAATTGGATCTTTCATTGCCTTTCTTTTTGTCCCGTCATTCTGCATAACTAGGGTTACCGATATAACCATTATGAAATAAATCTCCGATGCTTGCTTTTCCTATATAATTTAATAGCTATATGAATAATTTTCCACTGAGAAGTAATTGATTTTTGTGGATATGTTATATAAATACATATACGTTGATGACTCGTAGACATACCTCTACCCACCCGCAATGAGCACGACCACCGTTGCTGACATCTAGGGGCATTCCGCTATACAGTTTCCCGCGTGGTTTACACATGAATAGCTTCACAATATGAATAGCTCTCTTTTTATAACAATTATTTTTATTACAGACAAAACTGTTCCTTTTTGTTATATAAATATAGCTGATTAACTTGGTATTGTATGGAGCTGGTCATGCATGGGGCTGTAAATGACGAATCCTAGTGATAATTTGATCAAGCTGCGACGCGATGCGATGCACTCGTGCATTGACAGACCACCCACCCATCCGCGCGAGGAAAGAACACACTCACACTGATCATAGAACGGTATAAATTATCAATCATAATGCTATTTAAATGTAAACCTTACAACCGTCATTCAGACTGAAGGTATAATCACAGAAGTTATTTAACACAGTAACATTCTATACATTCGTTACATTTCGTTAATATTTGGATAATTGCTATATTTGGCGGATCGTCGAACACGAATCGTGTACCTATACTTCGTGTCACAACATTTTTCGTATGTTTTTTGTATGTTTTTCGTATGTTTTTCGTATGTTTTTCGTATGTTTTTAGTATCCAGCGTCGACCATTGAAAATAGCAGATTTTTCTGACGATGTTTTGTATGTATTTGCATTAAAATATTTTTATTTGTTAACCTAACGTTATATAATTTGCACACAAAAATAGGACTTTTTTTTAATTTTCAAAAATGTTTAACTTTTTTCTCTACGTTAAACGAAACTGAAGTTATCTACGAAAAACATACTACAAAAGTTGTGACAGACTTTAAAAAAAAACAATTATAGACACATACACCCTCCTTCCACTTTCTCATCATTATACCTTTTGTTCGCACGAGAAACGTGGTTGCCTTAGGTTACACATGCATTTACCATCAAGGTTACACGATTCAGTCCATTATTTAAAGTTACTGGTAACATCTGGTATAACAAAACATCTTCAAAACCTGACTTCGCCATGTCTGGTGCCAGTCTTAAACAGAACTTGCAATATTGTAATCAAGTGGAAACATTCTCCGTTTTGATAAGCCAATGGGAGAAAGAAAATTAATTTCAATTGCAAACGCTCAGGAAGGCATCTGTTTTGAACCAGTTTCTGAAGTTTAGATCATCAAAGTTACATGAAACTTTAACTATGTTTACTGCACCAACCCGTAGGCTACAATAAAGATCATTTAATTTTACGATGTTGTACATTTGGCCAACGTATGTGAGTGCAGAATACTTCTATCGTGGTCTTAATATTTACTTTTGTTGTAATATTTATATTACTTAGCAACACGTGTTACTCTAATGTTTCTTCGAAAAAACAGAATTAGTACATTTCTCAGAACTTTAAGGATTTTAGTGCGTGTCTTTTTGTATATATTGGTATAATTGTGAAAAAACATTGCAGTTTGTGTTGTATTCCCCTGAGGAAGTTTGAATCTGAATGTGATGATAGAACACGATAGGTACCATTCATAGTTTTCACGCTTTTTTATAGTCCTGAGTACAGACGAACTTGGTGAAGTCTAGAAGATGGTTGAATACTACGTGACGAGGTTGTGATAATAAGCCACATTGCGCAATACTGCGTTCACGCCAGACTACGTGACGAGTTTGTGATAATAAGCCACATTGCTCAATACTGCATTCACGCCAGACAAACAGCAGCAGAAAGTAAACAACCAGACGCCAAGATGGCGGCTCGGATTCATCTTCTTGCCCGTTTCCCAATAAATAATGCCAATACTGCGAAACACCATGATTTGCTTACTCCTACATATAATGATAATTATATTCATGGGTTGTCCATGTGCTCAAACTGGCCTCTGTAGCGTAATGGTTAACGCATCGGGCTTACGACTGGTAGGTACTGGGTTCGATTCCCATTCGTGGCATAGGGGAGTTTTAATTCCAGTACCGGCTCAAACTCAGAGTGAATGCTCCACAAGGTTCAATGGGTAGGTGTACTACCACTTACACCGACCAGTGTCCACAACTGGTGTAATAAAGGCCGCGGTATATACTGTCCTGTCTGTGGGAAAGTGCATATACATATATAATAATTATTATATCAAAGACCCATTGCTACTCGTCAAATAGCAGTAGTGGTTTTCTTCTCTCATACTAACAAACACTTCTGTCCTGGACAGGCAGTCGAGGCAGCTGAACTGCGTGAACATACGTTCTTGAACCTTAACTGGATATAAGCACGTAAATAAGTTATAACTATAACATGTGATTATAATTATAATACTTTGTTCAAATTATCGACACTTAGTTACAGAGGAACCCCGTTGCCGCCACCTCTTACCGAATAGCAGCAAGCTATCTTTTATGTGCATTTTCGTACAGACTGGATAGTACATACTATGGCCTTTGATGGACCAGTTATAGACAGGTGCCAAACAGAACCGTTGCAAATAGGAACAGCGCGGAGGCCTAGCTGAATTAGTATACTACATTGTACATGTATTAGAATGCAAATAGCATAGACCAGATTATTTAATTCTATAATGTTCGTCTTAAAAGCATGTTTATACATGTAGTACTCTTATTGTTTTATATAATTTGATCAATACTCTTCCAATAAGTTTATATAGATGGATAAAATGAGTATAAAATGACTGTAAGTGTCTTAGTCTCATAATACATCCTTACTAAACTTACGAACGAAAGAACGAACGAACGAACGAACGAACGAACGAACGAACGAACGAACGAACGAACGAACGTGAACTTCGAGCTGTAATCTCCATGCAATATTGATGGGTTTTACACCCAACTCCCCCACCTCCCCACCTCCATTTCCGAGGAGTGTTCCCATTTTCACGCACCAAATCGTAACTAATTTAACATCTGGTCACAGCGTGAGGTTTCAGTGGTTGGACCGAAACGAAAGGTGGTTAAAAACATACATACAGACGGAACACACGTAGCAAACGTTAATTATAATGTCTAACGCTCACAGTGGTGTTTTTGCAGACTAGTATAGTCTCGCCTTAACAAGCTTACAACAAAAGCGATAGGAAAATCTTCAAATAAAAAAAAGTATGTTTTAAACAGTTAATTAAACTCATGTGTGGTGGGACGTCTAACTGACTTATCAGGACAAACAACCAGGATATAAGTTAAGTGTTGGTATGAAGGAGGAAATATGCTACTCCTATTGGATAATCAGCAAGGTATCTTTTATATCCGCTTTCTCACAGACGCAATAGTACAATCTAACCCTTGCGGAGCACCCACTCTGGGTTGGAGCCAGTATTGTGATTAATAAACATCCCATGCTTCGACTGGAACCCAGTGCCTACCAGCCAGGAGTCCCATTTTACAAAACATCGCAAGTGTAGTTTACGAGTAGATTTGGATGTAAACTCGAATAGAGAAATATCCACAGCTAACGTCGGACTTAAATATACATAAATACATATAAAATGTTGAATTTGTTTTGTTTAAAGTTACAGTCTCATAGTTGCAAGTGCTATATTTTGCTATTTTAATATGTATTTGTGATATACAACTGCAAA